>APFE030198496.1:236591-254883 GCA_000404065.3 Pinus taeda | reverse complement strand
CAATAAATAAAACAGGGCTAAGAATAAAATATGGGGTTGAAGCCCATTAAACAACTAAAAAAAATACTAACAGGAGTTAAGAACGAATAGGATGATAAAATACTTACGAAAATAGGAAGGATCAACAAAATTTGCTCTAATGAAGAACAAATCAACAACAAATACTCTAGAAAGGACACTACTAGCTACATAGATAAACAAACAAACAAAATAAATCCTAAAAAGAAACATAAAAAAAAATTTTGAGGACATGACAAGGACCCTACTTCTACTAATATTCCAACCATTCTCTCTATTCAAATTATTCGGCCTCCCTCAATTTACGATGATGGAAATAACTAGCCCTAGCAACAAATTGGGCCTCCTTAATGCAGATGTGATTCTTAGATTTATCTATATGCTCTGCCAAACCAAAGGAGAGAGTGCCTCCATGCTTGATATCAGTGACATGCTCACAACTCCCACAAGAGCATGCGATAGCGTAAACATCCTTCATATTCTTGGGGTCCACTGGGCCTTATACATATCTAAGGGAGTTTCAAAAGGTACCTAAAGGCTTGAAGTTTGAAGCCACCTTATGCTTCCTTAGGATCCTCATAATCGAAGATGAACACTAGAAAATAAATCCTTGGTATCTTTCTTAGCACTAGGACATTTTTCAAATCTCGGGAAAGCCTTATACATTGGTGTCTATTATACCCATTATTAAAGAAAACACTTAGAAGATATTATTTCTCTTCATTGAGAAGGTTTCCATAAAAAACTCGTAAAGCTATAGTTGTTAAGGTGTTGAGAACACCAATATTTTTAGCTGGGAAATGATTGGAATTAACATGCTAAAATATGAGAAATAATTGATAATGGACTAGTCCCTTTTTCAGATGCATCCACCTTACAAAGATATAGATGTTGAATAAGAAGGAAAAAAACTCTTAGAAGGTATTGGCCTTTGTTTCAGTTGCAAAAAGTCACAATAAAATTAGTCATGGAAAAATCAATCACATCTATACTTTGCAACATATTCATACATGTAGTTAAGATCTCGTCAATAGGAGGATCTTCTAGAGGCTTCACTTCATACGAAACATCTCTCCCTTTTTCATTGGCATTGTCCGAGAACCTCAGAATTACCTAGTGACAAGGTAAGAAATTTGGAAACTTCATCACCTTCTTTTGTTGGCTCTTGAGAATCGGGCTTCCACCCCCGCGCCTCATTGGGCTTCGGGGGTGGGATGGAGGGGTTGTGTGCTATCCCCTCTGCCTCACCCCCATGACCCAATGGGCTGCCGATGGTGGAGGCCAGACTCTCAGTGGGTTAGAGAGGTTATTGAGGGGGTGTTGGGGGTGGGTTGGGAAGGTATGTACACATCCCCCTCCTGCCCCACCCCCATAACCCAATGCGCTCGTGGGTCTAGAGGACTATTGGAGACGTGTGCGGGTGGAGGCATGATTGTGAGAATCAAGCCTCAACCTCACGGGCCCGTTAAGCTATGGGGGAGGGCATCATGGGGCAACATTTTTTTTTTAATTTGTTATTTTATTTTTTATTTTTTTTAAAGGTTGTGTTTCACAAAATTATTTATCATTTGTTATTTTACTGTTTATTTAAGTTATTGTTTTTTTGTAATTTACTGATTTATATATATGTGTATTTTATTGTAGGAGAATGGCATCAAAGAAGATTTATGTGAATATTTTTTGACCAAAGACTACCAATGTTAAAGGAGGATCTTCAAAAAGCATTATTGAATGAACCAAACCTGAGCTAATAACTACAAATCTATAAAGTGCCTCAAATGATAAGAAGATGATTTCATATTGGAAGAAATCAAAAGAAGTGTAGCTTACAGAAAATATATGGTATGTGAAAGATAGATAAGGTGAACAGGCGCAAATATATCTATATGTTGATGTCCCTACTAATAGTGGAATTTATGAGGTGTTGTAAAAAGTCATAGATATATGTTTGATACCAGACACTGAAGTTGTTTATGTACTTACAAAACCTCCCAAGTCACATTATCAGATTAAATATCGGTTATCATTGTCATCGTATGACATGACAAAGGAATATACAAAGTTGTGTAAACAAATTACAAATGACATTTCACAAGATATGGTAATTATTGTTATTTATATTGGTTTTTTGCGTTATTTTAATTGTCTAATTATATTTTTATAACTTAGTTTTTATTGACATGTGATATTTTGTTTGACAAAATTTTATTGAAAATGTCTAATTATGTTGGGAGGCATTCATTTCATACAACAAGGTGTTATGAATGTTGTTAGTAGTTTCTACTCAAGGTAAGAAGAAGATATGGAAAACAAGAGAAAAGTAGCAATTGGTGATGCTACAAAACTACATCCAAGGGATCAGAAAAAAATTCTCTGGTAGATAAATCTAGAAAAGGTAGACATGTTACTTTTGAAATGAGGAACTTAAACTGACACTGAAGAATATGGTACCATTACTGAGGATTACAATAGAACTGATGTTAGAAAGGAGAAGAGCCATACAAGATGAAAAGTAAAAATGTCCACAATGTCTCTCTTCTAGTAAATGATGAGAATGTTAGGAGGAAAAAAATGAAAGTTGAAGATTATCAAGTAGTCATTGCCAACACTTAAGATCATAGTAAAAATTCAAAACAAAGAAAGAAATTTATTACACTAAGAGTTGATTTAAAGGATTGCATTATCAAAACAAAACAAAATGCCATTCGAAATAACTTGACAAAGACAAACTTAATTGAGGGTGGTTGTACATTTCAGCCTAACGTGAGACAAAACTATAAGCCAAGTGAAGGGAAATTTAAATATAATATCGTAAAGCCACACCAATGGCATGTTCACAACTTTAAGACATTGATGAGGTACAATCCAGATGCTCATGTGGCTAATTATGTGCTTCTTGTTGATATAGTTCAAGTTCACAACAAAGAAGCATTTGATAAGTGAAAATGTTTTGAATACAATTATTATGTGCTTGGGGGGACCATTATGTAGAAGCTCAAGGAAATTGATGGAGGAATATCCCAATAACCCATATTTTGCAACAATGAAATGTATCATTTATGCTGGTTTATTACATACAAAAGAAAATTTATTGACATGGGATCATAATTTAGATAATCAATATAGGATGTTTATGACTTTCATCCAAAGGGTTAGATTTATTCATAATGAATTTGAAGAAATATGTGGTGGGGATAACATAAATGTTACTATAGAACTCCGAAAGGAATGTTTTATGGAAATAGGATATCAAATTGGGGAGAAAAAAAAATCAAAAGGTGGCAGAGTAAATACTAATATATTTAGAAGTATTGATAACATTTTCCAGTTGGAATTTAGAAATAGAGAGATATAGGAATTCATTAATGAGATTTTTAGCATGTGGGAGAACATTGGCATTAAAATCCAAAAGGTAAAAAGGTCTAAACCATTGATAGGTAGAAACAGTAAATCAAGTCCTCAGATGAAACAACTTCCAAAAGGTATGACTATACACCTTGGAGAGAATTCCAAGGAGTGAAGGATGAACAACTTTTCAAAGCACTATTATCTCATGTGAGGTAAGGGGAGTTATCATTGGAGGAAATTTTTGAGGAATTTCAGAAGTAAGCTTATTGAATTATTTTTACTTTTTTTTATAGATTATAATTTTCTTTTAAATATAACATATTGTTCTTGGTAGTATTTGTTACACATATCATTATATTAACTTTTTTTACTTTATATATTCAGTCACAAAGTTTACATGAACATACAAGAACAAATGGTTAAATTGTTGAATGCAGATAGTTGAGATGATGTTGGATGCAACTATATAGCTTCAAGTTCTACGTAAACAATAAAATATTTCTATCTTGCATTTAAAAAGGTAGGTTGATTTATGCATTAATTTTTATTCATCTGTATAATATTTTTATTTTATAACTTATACATATATTTGTTTATTTTATTAAAGATGAGGAAGGATGCAAATGGAGTAGTAAATAGTTTTAGAACCTTTATTGAAAAATTAAGATCGAAAGGCTAAGAAAGAAGCATCTTAGAAATGTTGACCTTGATCCAACTCTTACTTATTTCATTTTGAATCGGCTTGAAACTAATCAATACCAAGTAATACAAGGTGAGTGTGAAGACATTTCTAAACTCATACCTAAAAGGGATTATTCCCTAGTTATTGCAGATATTCCCCATGTTTTAAATATCCCACAAATTGACTTTGATAGTGAGCCTTATACTTGTCAATCTCTTAGTAAAGTGGTTGTGGGATTTGTAGAAGTCACATCATCGACATTATCAAGATTTGTGACATTTCATTTATACACAGAAGTGGCAATGTTATTGTCAAGCTCCAAGGGGAAAACAAACTCAACGACGCATCTTACATGGCATGACGTTGAAAGTGTATGATTGATTAATGTTAAAAAATTCATTTATATACAAGTTAATTGAACTTTTACTATTTCATGTTACAGGGAAAAGTCAAATATTCTTCACCGTTAAGATCAACCAATTTTAAATGATTGTGAGCACATCCATTTTGATAGTTGGAGAAAATATGATAGCTATATGTCTATGTTTTTTAATTGGGTAGAAGGAAAGTATCATAGCCAAGTACTGGTTTATGATGCTCTTGTGAAAAAACTAACATATGAAGGTAAAGAAGCAAAAGGAGAGATAGTTAACATTTATAAAAAACCACAGTAATTGATTAATTATCTTATAGACTGTTGTTCAAATGAAGTAGATTGGGTTCTGGATTTATTTTCTCACTTAGATAATTTTTGTTATATAGAATTGGATTTCAATACTTAATTTATATGTCATTATAATGATTTACTTCATTATTTCTTTTGTGCTTGATAATTAGGTACAACACTAGCATGTTGCCTACAAAAAGGAAGAAATTGCATTGCCATTGAAAAAGATCCAATATAATGCAAATTTATTCAGCAAAGAATTAATGCTCTTCAATTTCTTCCAGATGCAATGTAATAAATTGGGTTGAGGATATGGGATCTTAGTGAATCATGTGTGGAAAAGAATGCAAAGGAACCTCAACCACCATTACATGGAATGGTCGGAAAGACTTATATTAGGAGATTCACCAACATGAAAGATCCATTATCAGAGGAAACTTAGCTAAATTAAGCAAAAAATATTGTGGAATAAGACAATGATGAAACTCTAGAGGATGAAGAATTTGGATTATGTGATATTTTTTATTAAATTTAAGTTATGCTTGGAAATCAAGCTCATTTTTTGTAACGATTAAGTAGTTATCCCTGTAATGTTTTGACTTTGACATTTTATGAGAAGAATAAGCATTTGATTAATGTTGGTCTGTGTTCAATATTTATATTATGTGATTTTTACTTTAATTTTTATGTGAATCATTATTTTTTGAAAGAACAATGATTATTATTATTTTTTGACGTGAAATTTATAAAAAAAATTAGTATTTAACCATTTTTTGTTAAAATTTTCCTATAAAAATTGTGATTTTTGACTTGTCATTTCTGGGCAAAAAATTATCAAAATGTGTACTTTTTTAGTTATGTTTGTGTTCAAAATGGTTATTTTATGTCAGTTGTTAAAATTTACTGTTTTTTAGAAACACTTATTGGATGTGCATTGAAAAATTAAATAACGATATATATATATATATATCGAAACTTTAAATTATCGACCTTCTTCTTTAAGTATGCAAAAGAATGAAAAGATCACTACAAAAAAGAAATTTAAATTAAAAATTGTTAAATTTAGAAAATAATTATTCACATTTAATACATCGGAAAATTTAAGTAAAAAAATAGGTATTTTAAGAAAAGGGCCTCATGCAGAATCAACACTTATAAAAATCATCATGCAAATCACTAATATTATAAAAGTTAATGTACATAAAAATATTTAAGTGTCAAAAACTATGTTATAAAAAATGTGTATTCTGCATCACCACTTTTTAAAATCGATTGAATTTTTTGATACCTCAAAGAAACGAGTAATCATGTCAGTTCCCATTTCAAAGCTAGATTTTTAAAGTTTTAGTTAGGAAAAAGAGGTAGGAAAAGCAAAAGAATGCTGAGAAGAGATGAAAAAATACTTGAAATTGTGCACAAACAAAATGTAAAGTCAACTTTAAAAATTCCATAGCAGTAGCAAGGGCTTTCGCTGTAAAAGTTCCATATCTAGTGAAATTATTTTGTTTCTAGTAAAGAGTCAGAGATCCTAGATCTAAGTGATTTCTCACAAAATTAATGAGATCTAGAATTTAATCTAAGAGACCTATTTAGTGTGAATGAGGGAAATAAATCTATGACAAGAAATCATGTTTAATGAATTAATGGATCATTAATTAAGAACAAACAAATCTATTATACCTTTGAAGTCACATTTTTCAAGTCAACTACTGTTTTTGTTACTTTTGACTATCTTTTCTTTCATCTGGTTATCTTGCAATAGATTAAATATAGTGTACTAAGAACAAATAGACATACGAGTCCTTTGAAATCAAAACGTATAATGGGTACAAGTATATTGTTTTCAATATAAGTTTGCCCTTAGTTTGTACCTATTGCAACCTCACATTTCTCTGGAAGGAGAAGCTTTCCCATGTTCTGATTCTTATAGTTACAGAGCTTGGTTCTGTGAAAACTTGGGTAAGATGTGAGATTAAGTGATCGACTCAAACATGGGAAAAACTTAGGCAAACTAGGCTAATTTTTTTTAGCAAGAATGGAAATTTTGTATTAGCTAAAAAGTGAATTTAACTTTCCAACAAGTCATTTTGGCTTGTTTTCTCTATTGGCCTAAGTTTGAATAGGAAACTATAACAGATTTTGTAACAATTATCTTCATAATGTTATGAAGTTATAAATACATATTTTGATGTAGTGGAAGACTGAAAGAGAAATATGGAGATACAAGTAAATATGGTAGTAGGGATAGTAGTTATACCATGCTAGAGAGTTTTGGCATCTCCCCAAGAATGGATGATGGTCAAGAGGAATTCCTAGATCCAACTCTGCCAAAATTTTCCACAAAAGATCCACTTCGAACCTTAAGGTTAATATTCTGAAGAAGGGATTTGGATTCCTCTTCATCACAAAAGAAAGTACTATTTTAAACTACAACAACAATATCTTTGCCTCACAGTAACCTTTCGACTACCTCAGTATCAAAATCCTTTCTGGTTAGATGCATGTCAAGTATATCGAGGGACTCCATTACTTGTGTGATAAATGTTAAAGTTTGGGGAAAGTTCCTAATGGGTTCTTGAAGAATTTTGAAAATAGATGTTGCAGTGAACACCTTCCCTTCTATATGATTTTCCCCTACAAAAATTCATGTAGTGAATGTCACTACTAAAACAAGTGAAGGCATGTTGCATAGAGGAATTATATTCACTTAAATAGAATACATATCTTTTTAGAACCATTCATATTTAGAATTCTTGCAATATGCTACATGTATTTGGAAATGGTCTTCCCATGCTTGAAGTTTGATAACCCTCATATAATTCCAAAACTCATTAGTTGTATGAAGATCAAACATTTTCATTAACTAGAACTGATATCTCCTATTTCTCTTGGATATCCAAGCTACAATTCCCATTATCAGTGCCATGTAAACAAAACCATACAACAAAGAAATGTTGAAAATTGCAAACAAGATTGATAGAGTAGCACTAACTTGTATAGGCATCATCTAGATGTAATGACAATGCAACATTGTATTTGAAAGATATTGAGCATCCACAACCATGTGAGCTAAAGTATGTCGAACATTATGAGCTTGCCTAGTGAATCTTAACAATCTTAAACCCTTTATGTATAAAATTTTGATCAAGGTAGACCTTATGATCAGCATGCCCAACTTCTGATATTGAAAGTTATGTTGGTGGGAACAAATAACCTCAATGGATTTTACTGAAAATAGTATCAATACCATGACAGAGCCTTCATGAGGAAAGCTCTGATCTCTAGATGTAAATTCAACAATTTCTTGTATGAAAACTAGGCCAATATACATCGCACACAATTTTGGAATGGCAAGGATGTATTAAGTGAAATATTTGGCCAAAAGCATCGAATAAATGTAAGGTGTATAGGGTGTGTGTTCCACTATGTCATTTGACTGGTTTGATTTAAAAATTTCAAACATATTTTCAGTGCCATCACCAGGTGTCAATACAAGAACATATTTCAATTGAAAAGAATTTTTGTAACCTTTGTTCAATACAGGATTCAACCATCACAATGTAGCCCTTGACATAATACCTATTGTATCATAAGGGGTTATTAGTTCTTTCTCAGTTCTAGGATTCATAGTGCTACCATATAGAAGAGGTACATGTAATTTTTCTCATTTCTTCAACAAGGGTGATTCCTGTAGTGCCTTTGAGGGATAATGCCAATAGAAATACATAGGTAAGGAAAATTATCAATGCAAGAAGGTCCTTAAGAGGCGGAATACTATATGGATTAGGACTTGTGAACATGAACCTGATGATTGCAGAGATCAAGAATATTATATTCATAATGAAATTCATAAGCCATCAGAGATATAGGTACTTTGAATGTGTTGTAGCTTTGAATTTCCTCTCATTTCCAATTTAATACCCCAATACAATCCATGAAAGTGTCTGGAATATATTTTATATATTACCTCATGAATTTCCCATTTAATTCTAGTGCCTAGTCTTCCAAATCTCCAAATGAAGAGACCAACATGTAATAAACTTACAATTCTCGTGACAACAAAAGTTGCTCTGAATTTGAGACTAACTTTGAGGCTCTCGCTATGGCTCTAGCCCTAGAGATTGGTGTTTTGAGCGAGTGATTTTTCCTCTCATGATATCTTTAATGAACACAATGATTTCTTCACGAATAATTACAGATAAAGCAATAAGAAACCAATGTTGATGAGGATGAAAATTTCGCATTGGGAACAAAGATGTGAATATCTACTATGTTAATTCTAGGGCACTTTATCTATCCTCGGTGATAATAGTTGCAAAATCTCCTTTTTTTCCTCGATTTCCTACTCCTCCTTTGGCTTATGGGTCTGTCATTTCGTGCATACCTTACTTACCTTGCTGAGATGCCTATCAAGATTCATGAGATCAATATCATTTGTTCTGAAAAATCTCACTCTCCCTACTATTAGTAGCACCCTTATTAGATTATTTTCCTCCTCAGGTCTTGAACCCTTGTACATCATGAAAAAATTGATTCTACAACCCAATTTGGAACCTACGACAAGATTGATGTGTTCCTCTTGAAGTCTATGGAAAAATATAAGAGATTATGTACAGAGGAAGAGCATCAAACCCTATCCCAACCTCATAAGGAAGAAGAGTAGTGGGTAAGAGATTATGTGCTGAGGAAGAGCATCGAACCCTCTCCCAACCCGGTAAGGAATGAGAGTAGCAGGTAACATAATATGTGCAGAGGAATACCATCAATCCATCTCCCAACTTGGTAAGGAAGAAGAGTAGTGGGTAATAGATTATGCGCAGAGGAGGAGAATCGAATAAGAGACCTAAAATCAATACATCAATATTTTATATTGCATATAGATGGGTAACTATTCTACTCTTGTATATAATCCCAGGGCCAGCAATAAGTTGAGTGGGAAAGAGACAAGATCTCCTAAGCGATATTGGGTAGAGGGCATACATGGGATAAAATATTATTTCTTACAAGTATATGACACATTTCCCTTACCATCTAGTATAATCCTCCAAACATCATCAAGTTACTCATCTCAGGGATACAAGGGTTGTTAATAGGTCAATAGCCAACCCCCAAAGCAGAAATTTCACCTTCTTTATTTCGCATCTGTGGAGAGAGAATGCTACCGAGAAATGTGTACCCAATCAATGAGGAGAGAGAGAGATGTGTGAATATGAGTTTGTCCAAATGAGGCTAATTCATAATGTATTTATAGAAAATTTTGATGATTATTAGACGTGACTATTGGGGTTTTGAGCCTACGTAATTTTGCTTGCCAACCTTGACAATTTGTCCATAATCAAAATAAATCCAGAATTTTATTTGTACATGTCAGAATCAGATGATATCTATGTCAATCGTACACCTCTCAGAGAGAGGAATACAAGAAAAATATGGGTTGTCATAAATAAGATGATGCATGTGGATTTTGGCCATAGCTGTCAATTTTAACACTCCCTCTCAACTAGGGAGAACTGCATCTCCTAATCCATCTAGCAATCTATACTATCTCTGCCATCAATGCACTGATCTACTCCTCTTCTATGGTCTTCTCTGTTGAACTATGAAGAAAAATAAGTGATCGAGAATGTATCATACCATTCCCTACTAACCCGAAGTCAGTCCCAATAAAAATAGAGTGTCTCATACCACTCTTACTAATGTGAAGTGAGTTCCTGTTAATCCCAAATCCATATCAGTCATCCTATCATAGGGAGTATGGTAGTACACGATGTCTCCATCGGTAGTACTATGGTTGCTATCCTCATTTCCCTATGCATCGGTGAGATGAGAGGCACTTCACATGCATCCAAAACTACATGGGAATGTTGTCTTAGCATGAAAAGGACGAACGAGTCATCTTGCGTACATGTTACCAAGCAGAATCATAGGGGAAGGCTAAACCACTGACGTTATACACAAAAAACTAGTAGGGGAAGGTTGAACCACTCACCCTAGCATTTCTCACCACTCCAAGAAGTACCCCAAGTCCCCTGGAGGTCCAACAGCTCAACATCCATCTCATACAAGACCCTCATAAGAGGGTCTCTCCACGACTCCAAGTCATTCTCGGAAGGACAAGAATTTGACATTCCCCAAGGGATTTATCATAATATCAAGAACTTGCTCGTCAGTCCCAATGTGATGGAGGCTTATTTCTCCTCCTTGTACCATATCCCAGATAAAGTGGTACCTAATATCTATATTCTTGAAGCGATCATGAAACACGGGGTTCTCTCATAGTTGGATCCCACTCTGGTTATCACAAAGGATCATAGTGGTGTCCAGCACATGTCCAAACAACTCACTGAAGAACTTCCTCAACTAGATAGATCCACAAGAGGCCATACTAGTAGCTCTATATTTGGCCCCACCGGTGCTCAAGGAAACCGATTTTTGCTTCCTCCTCATCCAAGATATCAAAGAATAACCCAAAGAAAAATATCATCGAGAAGGCTTTTGTCAATCCACCACACTGCTAGCAAAATCAACATCAGAATAACGATGAAACCTCACATTTCCAATAGTGTATCTCAGTCCATGAGTGATTGTGCCCCAAAGAAATCTCAGAAGATACTTGGTGGAAATCCAATGCATATGATGAGGATCAACCATGTATTGGATAAACGTGTTAATTACAAAACATATGTCTTGACAAAGTGCGTCAAGAACATCAGTGCTCCTATGAGTTAACAATACTCATAATCATTTCCCAATTCAGGTTTGATCCTTGTGAGGAAAAAAGGGCTATGATCGAGCAGATGGTGGTGTATTAGGCAAAAAGTGTAAATATCTCACCATAATCTACATCTTCCTTTTGAGAGAACACTTGTGCAACAAAGTGAGCCTTCACCTTTTCTACACTTCCATCAACTCCATGCTTGATTTTGCAGAGCCACTTAGAGGTGATAACTAATTTTTCCTAAGGTCTAGGGACCACATTCCAAACATCATTCTTCATAATTGACTTGTATTCTTCATTCATAACATCCTTCCATACTTGTTTCTTCATGAATTCTTTGAGTAATGAAGGCTAAGTTTGAATGGTAGTGCTCATGGCAGTTAAATATCCTTGATACCTGTTCGGCTTCTTGCCTTCATTGAAAGTCCCCGTTGGTGAAATGTGTCTCCTAGCATCTTTAAGAGTCTCCCTGAACCATGAGGGTATCCTTTTGGAGGAGGAGGGCTCATGAATAGGAGGACCAATATGATCCATAGGTTCATCAAAATCACACGTCATTTCGTTCTCTTTTTCACCCTGATTTCCAGTGTAAACTTCTTTGTCCTTGCCTAGGATAGGATGGTTGTTGATCTTCCAAAGGGCCATATATTCATTGAAGGCAGCATCATGACTTATCTCAAATTCACTTTGACCATACACATAAATTTTATATCCCTTACAATTTTCACTATAGCCTACAAAGATTCATTTCTCTAGAGATGCACACAATTTGGGTATTTTCTCTTTCATCATGTGAAAATATACGAGGATTCCAAAATTTCTAAACTTAGAGACATCGGGTTTCTTACTAGTGGACATCTATTCAAGAGTCTTGGAGTCCCATGCTTGATGAGGGCATTTATTTTGAGCACACGCGATGGTATTTCCTACTTCAGTCTATAGAAACATCAAAAGACCTAGATCATGAAGCATGACACGAAAAAATTCTACTATAGAATGATTCTTCCTTTCATCCACATCGTTTTACTTGAGGGTTTACGGCATTGTAGTATCCCTCTTAATGCCAGCCTCTCTGCAATACTCTTGGAATTCATTGGATTCGTACTCAGTCCCACTATCAGTCCTTAATATTTTGATTTCCTTCTCATATTGGTTTTTGAACAAGGCTTTGAAGCGTTAGAACTAGGTGAACACTTCATCCTTCTTGTTCAAGAAGTATCTCTAGGTATTGCAAGAATAATCATCTGTAAAGGTGAGATAATATAATTGTTGGCTTGTTGGGGCCTAACCCAAGTTCGGAATTACCTTGCCAAACAAATCCCTATACTATTGGCCCTTTTGCCAACAGTCCATAGAGCATGGACTGAGGTCTCACCCGAAGTAGTATGGGGGGGTGTTGGAACCAGGCTTCCACACCCTTGAGATGTCTGAGAGGTTGAACTATTCAAACGGTTAGTCCCTTCGCTCATTTTTCTTTGCACAGTTCTGAGGCCTTTGCACCCTGATATACTTGCCTTCGAACAACCCTAACAAGCGGTTGTGGAGCTTTCACGCTGCTGGAGCAACGCTCTACACTATTCCGCTAGGTCGCATCTGAGATCTTACTTATCTTCCTATGCCTAGTCAATTATCTTGGTGTAAATGGATGTCTTACATTATAGTTATTTATACAACACATTCATAAGATGTTGCACAATGAAATAAACAATACACTTGTAATTTAAACCCCACCATACATTAAAATAGGAAAAGATACACAATAATATGGTAAACTTCTCTTTATTAATTCTTCAATGGTTACAAACTCGACCTTCCCTGCGCACTAAACTACAGGGGTCTGGTGCACTCAGTTGTGGACTATTAGGCCTATGCGCACTCAGCTACAGAGCCTTCTCCTACTCTACGACCCAAAGACACACTTTACACTTTGACTCCGTCTCTTAGACTTATCATGCTTCCTTCTTATCTTCCCTATCCCTATAATTAGAGCCTTCCTCTATTTATACAATCCCATGGTCCATGGACCATGGCTAGGTCTATGAAGCTGACATTACATTACAAAACCAAGGGTGGAAAACCTTGTGACTCTATTATAACTTTGCGCTCTGCGCCCATAGTTCATGTAGATTTTACAAAAGACTTGGTCAAAACTTGGGATTTAAGCCCCAAAACATGCCTTGGGGGGATTCCATGCCCAATAGACCACAAACAAAAACATTGTGAGTCAGCCTCAAGTCGCTCTATCGGTGTGGAGATCTTTACGTGGAGTCACTCCAACTTATTTTGAACTACTGCAAGGTTGGCAGTGCACTGTGCAGCTACCTGCTGGATCTCCTAGATGTGTTGTTTCGAGACCGCAGTGTCAGAACTACTTCCTTGCATCTGTGCCTGTGTTCCCTGCATTTGTACAAGATTGCCTTCAATTGCCTTCAATAATCCAATCCTATAGAACGTCTAATGTCTCCAATGGGAGTGCAGCTATGTTGACTCTGATACCCTTCAGTGTGTTGATCGTAGGCCTGTTGGCCTCATTTGTTATCACTAGTGCCTCTTCCGATAGCACTATGGTATCTTTCACCCGAGCATGCAACATTTGCTCTATTGTAGTTCTCCCTACTGCGAGGCTAGTTGAAAGGGTACCAGCCTAAGGAGTGTACACCTAAAACTCCTACAGCGACACTCTGAGGGCCCCCATCACAATTTGTTTCTCCTAAACGAAATTTTGGAGGGCCTCGGAGGTGACATCATGCACTGTTTCACCAATGTCATGTAGATCACCCTCATTAAGGGTGATCAAGTGAATTGACAACTTCGATACATTGACCTTCTTGTGTGGCCCTGTCCGCTCAGTCAGGTGTTGGCACTTCAACTTTGTTGACACAGTTTTCTGGGTCTGTGCCTCCCTCTTCTTCCTCTGCTTCCTGTCCATGTGAAGGTGACTTTTGGCCCTCGAACACCTTCATGGCTACCTGCTACACTACTTCTACCTTTTCCTATTCAGTTATTATTAGTGCAGTGTCCCGTGCATCCTACGCTTCTGCTATTGCTACCTCCTTCCTTCTCTTTCCTATCAACTGTGCCATCCCCAGTTTGGCCTCCTCTTTCTTCCTCTGCACCACATTATTTTTCATTACCGGAATGTCTGGAGCATGCCACTCTAGTGGCCATGTCTCTCATACATTAAAGATTACATTGTTCATGGCTTCAAAGGGTAGCTCCCTCCATTGCTTGGTTGGGTCCTTGTGCGCTCTGATGTATATGCTGTGAAGGTCCACTTTAAACTCTCTAAAATTTTATGGGCTATTGTAGACAGTGGGCAATAATTGCAGCTTGTGGTTGATCCCCATTCTAAGGTTCATCTCCACGAACACCAAGAATATCTTACTATTGTGAATCCTATATGCATCCTTTGTAGCCCAGAGTGAAGCGTACTTCATAGCCTTCGACAGATCTCTATCAATTGAGGGGAATTGACTATGCTCTAGCAATTCCCCTACCATAAGCACCATGGACAGCAATAGCCATGCATAATGGAATGCCTTGCCTTATTCCTAAGATTTTTGGTAGTTTTTTAGGAATTCCTTGCAGAGGAACTCACACCAGTTAAATTGGACCCCCTCTGCGCACTGCTTAGCAAATGCCCTCACCAACATGCGTACCTCATCCACGTGGCACTTGCAAATAATCTTACCTGCCAGTATTTGGGTCACCACTCTTACTGCTTTGTCGTTGACGCTAGATATGGCGTAGTCCTGCTTCTTCTTTTCCAGTTTATACTTCCTCTTCGTTGCCTCCACGATGGCCAAGTCGTTGCTTTTACCCTCCAGGATATCTATGGGGTCCTCTCCTTTGCATGGAAACTGGGTGATGCAGTGAATCAAATGTTCTGTGATGGACATGCGCTGCTCTAGCCATAAGCACCCACCATGCGCCGAGTAGAGCAGCTTCATGATGACAAAAATTGTTATTGGGGCGCAATGGAAATGCAACACCCACAATAGGTTTAGTAGTTCTGCCTTTTCCACTTCGCGCAACCACTTTCGCAGCTCTAATTTAGTAACCCCTGCCATGGTGTTCTGCTTATGCTTCATGAGTTGTATTGTGTCTAGGTGATGGAATTTTTCATGGTTAGCGAGGTTCCAATATTCAAATTTTATGCTAGGCACCCGTCCCAGGTGTGTGCCCTCAAAAATGATGTTATCGGGGAGGAGTGGAGTCTAGAGAGAGCTCTTTCTCTCGTCAAGATCCTTGGGTACTTTAGCTTTCACTTTCCACAGGGGGATATATGTGGGAAGCTTTGTAGGAGGGTGTGTAGGCTCAATTTCCTTCTCCATGCCTTTTGTCCTCATCTTCTTTGATGATCACATCCTCCAAGTCTTCCTTCACCTCATGAGTTTCTATGTTAATGGCTTTCCCCATCTCTTCCATCGTGAGTGTGGTGCACAATGGGTTTCTGGGGGACACACATATGAGAACCATCGCCTATTCTTCTTTCTTTGGTCTTGGCATGCGGGGTGATTTTGATATTTGTCCCACAATCCCATTGCCTTCATGGACATCCCACACAATTAGGGCTTGTGTAGCCTCTTCGGTGATCATCTGTATGATATCCATAACTTCCTCAGATGTTGCCATTCTGTTCAGTCAGAAACCTATTGCTAGTCTATTTAGGGGCTCAATGAAAACTTAACACAAGTCAAACAGGGCTTTGCTTAGGCTACGTGGGGGATACAACTGCTCAATTCGCAAATTGCCAAGTGTTTTTTGTTGTGCAACACATTTTAATTTATAGAACCTTTTCAATTTGAATTCGACCTTTCCCCCCAAATCTAGTTTATTAATGCTCCATTGATGGTAGACTTTCCCAAATCTTGCCCATAAATCGCATCTTAAATGCCTACTGCCCACTCCATTTGGCCTCATGTTGAGCATTCCATTGTGAATAGTGACTCCAACGGTCACTTTTGGGCCAATGTGTGTAACAACGCAACCCCACTTGCACAGTCATAGAGCTTGTGACTCTATGATTCTGTGCACAACTCCCAGGTAGAGTAGTTTATAGTCTTGTGCCTCCTTTCAACTACCTGGAGCTCTAATATTGTACTTCCATTGGCTAGTCAGGTGGACGTGCCACCTGTATAGGGTGGCATCCATTCATCCATCACTCTTCCTAGAAAACATCCACATTTTTTATTACTGGAGGCATTGTGCACTTTACCATCTGCAACATGCCACCCTGGTTGATTTTGTTAGTAATGTGTACTCCAAGCCAAGGCATCAGATTGATCAATTCACAGTGGTAGTCCTCAAACTTATCACCATGATCATGGACACCTTGTTTTATCACGCTAGTCTTCTTATCGAGAAAATTGTCCTTTATCTCATCCTCCAACTTCTTCACTTCTGCTTTTACCAAAGCACTTTTCTTCCTTAATCGTACCCTTTCTTTCTCAAGTTCTTAGAGCCTAAAATTTCCCTGTTGGATTTCTTCCTCGAACATTCCACGAACTGTCATATCCACTAGTGTTTCCCTACATGGACTAGGCATTTCATGCTTTATGGGTCTTACAGTGTTTGCTTCATACTCCAGCCTTCGTGGTGCCTGCACAGTCAGGTTCTTGCACGCGGTCCTATAAGCCCATAGAACCGCTGGTACGCACAGGTCCCAGTAAGTCTGCTTCACATATTTTGTTAAAGGCTTTTGCATGGATAACCTTTTGCACACTTGGTCTTTCCATACTTCATGGTTCCAACCGGAGGAGTTTTTCGCATCGTTGCCTTTCCCGCACCTGCTTAATGACCGTATCCGTTAATGCGAATACTGCCTTCTTCTGCATAGGTTTGACACCATATGCCAACATCGGTCGAGATAGGTGGGTGCATGGACCATTTCGCCCAGAAATCTTGTCCATCAATCACATACGCAGCTTCCCAAACCACATGCGCATCATCCTTCTTTGTTCATGAAAATCCTCAAAACTTCTTTGGTGCATAGCGCACCACCTTGCGAGCATAGAGTGTTATACCCATTTCAAAGCTTCATAAAGTTGTTGTTCTCACACTTCTCTTTAAAATCTATTCAGGAAGTCATCTACTTCACTTAACCCATCATACATAGGTAGATACCACACCTCCTTCGATGCAGAGCGTAGAGATCTCGTCATCATGTTACAGTTCATTGTGGTTACCTTGTGTAACCGATTCTGCCATCGTTCTATTTCCTCGTCTGAATCCGATGTGCATGAACTTTCCCATTCCCATGAGATTCATCTATCCGCAATCAGATTCACCCAGTCTTGCTCTCATGAAATTACCTTGTAGATGTAGTCCAAGTCATCATCGCTCTCATAGTAGAGCACCGTATCCGTGTAGCACGATCCTTCTGCAAGGTCTAAATGTACAACCATGCATAGAGTCTTTTTCTCAAAAATCATCTTGTGCTTCTTCAAACTGATCAACCCATTCATGTCAGTGGCCCAATCTATTCCTAATAGCACGGGGTAGGGATTTTTGTTACCAACAATCTCTATCACTTCGAAAACTACAAGTGCACTCGCACTTTCGATATCTATTGTGATTCCTTGAAATCCTCTCGTAGGTAGGACCTTTTCCTGGTTCTCCATTCAATGTTGGATAGGATACCATTGTAGTGTAGGCCTTCCCATGTTCTCCCATATCTGCTTTGGTAAGACATGTTGGGTTTTGTTATATTCTTTCGACATAGTTAACAGGGGGTTTGAGGTGTACCCGTAACCCCACTTTATGGGGTCCGGGGCAGCGGCCCGGAAAATTTTGGTTTTGGACCCTATGTTAGGTTGGGCGGACCCACCTATGGTTTCGTGCATGATTTTCGCACATG
>APFE030198496.1:132573-217296 GCA_000404065.3 Pinus taeda | reverse complement strand
AAAGGCTTGCTGCATCTGAGCCCATGAGGTGATACTATTCCCAGGTTAACCCATGAACCAGCGTAGTGCTGCATCCTTGAGGGTGGAAGGGAAAAGTTTTAGCTTTTGTTCATCCTCAGTATAGTCATAGGTTCTACAGAGGACAGCAAATTCGAATAGGAAGGTATCAGGATCTTCGGAAGTCATCCCATGGAAATGGGGTAAAGCAGAGGGCTAATGTTCTTCATTTTCATCTCACCATTGGTCTCTCGGATAGGGAAGGCACCTTCTATCCTCTCGTTTCCTCCTTGATTATTAGCCATAGTTTCAGGTGGAGTTGTCTCTAACTCTTCTTCTTCTATAGGGCTTTGGTATGCCTCGTGGTGTTCACCTATAGTTTCCTTTGAGTCACTGTTGTCACCGAAGAGTGAAGGGTGACTGAGTGAGGTGGTGGGGGTTTTAGGTAGGAATTTTCCTGATCTATCTCTGTTCCTACGAGGCATGAAGCAAAAAGGACTTCTTTTTGATTGCTTGTGTGTTTCTTTTCCTGTGCTCCTGCAAAATGAAACAGATGGATTGCAAACTTGAAATTCTAATCTACACTTGCAGAATTGAAAGTCTAATCTGTGAAAGCAGGAAAGACTAATCTATGAGAGCAGGAAGGCTAATCTATGAAAGCAGGAAAGCTAATCTATGAAAGCAGGAAAGACTAATCTATGGAAGCAGGATGGAAATGAAGCAAACTACTTAGCAGAGAGTGAGAGTAAGAATAGAAGAAAAGCAACAATTACTAATACTCTGACGCTTCCCCAGCAACGGCGTCAAAAAAGATGGTGAGCTCCAGTATTGTAGCAATAATGCTACAACTCCTGAGGCTTCCTGTCTCTCATTTTATCAACCCGGTTGTTCGTACAAACTTGGAAGCGGCGGTGCTATATGCACAAGTACTAGCTCTTGTCGCAGCTGTCACTTGGTCAGCTGGCACAAGTCCGCTAGGGCTCAAGACAACTTCTATAGGCTCACAGAAGAAGCTTTATCAATGATGGACGAAAGCTAGCTCAAAGGAGACTAAGCTAATTGACAAAAATGAACTAAAAGTAAATCAAAACATGTAAACCTAGGAAACCCTAATTTAACTAGTCTAATCTCTATAAAGCAGTGAAGATGAGTAGGACTTCTACCAATGCTGCTACTACATCTGATAAGTGGAACTACATGGATCTAAACTACTGGCATTATAAAAGACATGTTTTTGTACTTTTTCATTAAGTAGGTGGAATGATTGTGATTTGGTACTTATTAGGGTTTGGTTGTGCAGATTGGATGGAGAAGGAAGGAAAGCGTGGGACAGGTTGGGGAGACTAGGTGAGGTCCCTCTGGACCCTTGGCATTCATCCACAGAGGTTTTCCACGTTCATAAGCTCGGAAACCGCGTGAATGACCTCCTACAGGATGTCTGAAGGGGATCCTACAGGATACTCAGGGTTTTCTACAGGATGTCTCTAAACTGCTACAGGATGATCTACCGTGAAGGATTGAAGTGATGGAAAAGTGATGGAAGGGTAGGAAGGGATGTGTGAGGTAGGGATCAGGCTAGTGATGTCTCAGAAGTGGAAGGATGAGATGGGAAACGGGTGTAGGGAGTGTGTTGAAGTGATGTATGTGGAAGGTCAAGGAATGAAGCTACGTGAGGAATGGGAGACTTTTAGGAAAGGACAGAACGCAGTGTAGGTCAAGGAAACGTGGTTGCATGCAAGGTCAAAATGGAAAGGATGGCAATGAAACGAGAGGGAGGAGAGTGTAAATGAAACAAATGATCAAAACTGTTTATCAAACCAGAAATGCATCAACCTACATTAAGTGTGCCATGATTTCTTTGAACAATAATCCAAAACGCAAGGAGAAATACGTATGGGGTTGTGATGAAGAGATATGTGATGAGTGTAAATGACAAGGAAGCATCTAAATCCAAACCATATCTGTATCAAACAAGGTAATGTGTGTTTTTGGTGGTCTGCTATGGGCTGCACCCCAATCTTCAAAAGAGATGGCAGTGAGCCTTAACAACCATTTTTGCTGGAGCTCCAATGGATGTTATATATCCTCTGCTACACTAAGCAAGTGGAATCAATCGTACCATAAGCAAAATCTATCTAACTCAGAAGAAAATCAAATTATCAAACTGTCATTCGAATTGCATGTGTAAACGAAACTCAAAGTGCTGGAAATGAAATGGAAACAACACTACAACAAAGGGGATCTATGGCTCTCAGGTTGGGCCCTAACCTGAGAGCTACAGTCTCCTAATAAAACTCAGGAATAGATCACAAGCTGTCTTCTTTATTCATAATTCGAAGTCATGCCAAATTGGCTTACAACAAAATAACGAAACTGGACTGCTTCAAAATTATAACGATAAACTGGGAGATTCAACAACAACAACAACCTATCTAAGGCTAAGGCCTCCATATTTATATGAAAAATGATGATCCGCCAAGTAGCCTTGATTCTAGGAGCTCGGCTATCCAACTGAAGTTTAACTGCGGATTTGTGAGGCAGTCAGAACTGCTATTCTGGTAGAACAGTTTATGACTGCTGTTCTTGTAGGACAGCTGGCTACTTCTGGAGCTCGGAGGGGAGGTTGATTTGAGCTCGGAGTTCTTGGTGGGAATCACAAGGAATGTCCCAATACCGTGGACATCTCTCCACAAAATCAGCAGTGCCACCTTATTGTCTCCTTATCCCTTTTGCGTTGTCTCTTGCTCCCCTTTTTAATGCCAAAACCTGGAATCACAATGCATTAGTCACGTAGATAGAAGTGTCTAACCTTCCTCCTACAAACAACATGAATAAACTAAGAAATGCATGCATAAGCAAATAAAGATGAATGGTTTGAGCAAGTAAAGTAGGCCAAACTGAGCCCAAATTGTACCAAAATTGGGGCTCATCACCTAGAAGATGAAATGCCAAACTGTGGGCCCTGTTTGGGTAAATTGGTACATCAACTTCCCGGGGTTGTAACTTTGGCATAAGATCTCTGCTTGACGTGTACAATAGCTCTTTAGAAAGATATATCTGAGCAATACCACTTTGGGAAGGGCAACATCAATCTATGGACCCATGTTGCCCTCATACGTCCCAAAAAATGTTGTTTAGGGCCTCAAAATGGCTCCCGAAGTTCAGGACTCCAAAAAATACTAAAAATAGTAAGTTGTGCTACAATTAAAGAAACTGAAAATGCTGAAAGAAATAATGGTGGGGGTCCAAGCAGACCTGGTAGGTGGCCACCAAGATGCACCTGGATCATTCCTCCCCCATTAGGAAGAAATGGTCCCCATTGCATTGATTTCCTCCATGAGATGAGGAAACTTTCGCTGAACTTGGTCCCTCGTGAGCCACTTGCCCTGGTGAAGGAGTTGAACTGCTTTGAGAACTTGATACAATTGGATATTTTTTTGGCAAGTGTTCTTGATTTGTGTCTCAATGATTCGATTAGTTGCAACTTGTTCCATGCAATATAGATTTAATTATGTGGGTGTGAGTTGTTCTGCAATGTCGGATGTGTCTAGCAATGGTGGAAAGTATGGCCGAAGGCGATCTACATTGAACACTGCATGCAAGCTAAGGAATGGGGGAATGTTGAGCTCACATGCATTATCTCCCACAGCCTTTGTTATGGTGTAAGGACCATATCTGAGTGGTCTCAGTTTCTAATAGGCTCCAGTAAGGTGTTCCTTTTGCAAATGCAACCAAACTTTGTCACCCACCTGAAACTTGTGTGGCACCTGATGTTGATCATGTCACTGCTTGTACTTGGAATTTGATTTCTCTAGAATTTCATGGACCTACTGTCGAATATGTTGGATGTGCTCAATGAAGCCGGTTGCCTTGTCTATTTTGAACTGGACATGAGCTGAACCTATGTCAGTAGCTGCAAGTGGCATGGCCACATCAATGGGCATAGTGGCTGGAATCCCAAGCTGACTTGAAAAGGGTTGTGGCCAGTCAAGCTGTGAAGACCTTGATTGTAGCTGTGCTGAACAAAGGGGAGTCTCTTGTGCCATGTGCATGGATGCTTTGAGTTGTACATGCACAGAATGTGCACAATCATCCTATTGACAACCTGTGTCTAGCCATCAGTTTGATGATGGAAGGTTGTGGACTTAGTGAGTTTGGTGTCCAGAATTGACCAGAGACTGGACCAAAATGTACTGAGGAACCAACTGTCTTGATTTGAGATGATAGACTACGGGATCCTAAAGTGCACCCACACTCGTTCAAAGAATAGTTTAGGAGTGGCTTCTGCTGTGATATTCTTCTTGTAGGCCTCCATAATGGCCATCTTCGAGAACATGTCGACGACCACAAAAACACAGTCATTTCCATGCTTAGTGGAAGGAAGGCCTAACATGTAATCCATGGAGATGGATTCCGAAGGTCGACTAGGGGTAGGCAGCAGCGCATAAAGGCCTTGATTCTTAATGGTCGATTTGGCAATGGCACAGGCAGTACATGATCTGATGTGCTTCCCAACATTTTGTCGAAGATTCGGCCAATAGAAATACTTTTGCAGTACTGCCACTATTTTCTCGACCCCGAAATGCCCAACAGCCCAACTGTAGTGTGCTTCCCAAATCATCTTGGCACGCTCTCTTGAAGGAACACCAAGGTGACCCAGGTGGCATAACAAGGCATCCTGGAGGTGAAAATCTGGAACATGCCGACCCTCCAAGAGCGTCTGGTATGTGTGGCCAAATTTTGGGTGACTTCTGTAGAGAAGTGGCCAATCAGATGTCTCCTGCCCACAAGAGTTGAGCACGGTGGTTAACTCCATGATCAGTGGTCGACCGAGGCAATATGCAACATTATTGGTGATGCCCTTCTTATACTTGATATTCAATTGGAACTGTTGTAGGTATGTAGACCACTTCTGATGGGAATCATTTTGCAGTTTTCCTTGTGTCTGTATGAATTGCAGGGGTCAGTGGTCTATGTGTATGACCATTTCCTTCCCCACAATGTAATGCTTCCATTGTTCGCAGGCTTGAATAATGGAATACATCTCTTTATCATAAGTGGGATACTTCCGAACTGTGTCTGAAAGTGTTTCACTGTGATATGCCACTGGATGGCCATGTTGAGTAAGGACTGCCCCAATAGCATAGTCAGAAGCATCCGTCTCGACCTAAAATGGTTGTTGTAAATCTAGTAATGCGAGCACTGGTACCGTGTAGAGGTGATCTTGAAACTCTATGAATTCCTTCTGTTGAGATTCAGACCAAAATAATTTTTCTTTCACTCCTCCCTTGGTGACTTGACTCAAGGTCCAAGTGATATAAGAAAATGCCAACACAAACCTGTGGTAGAAGTTGGCAAGAGCTAGAAAGTTGCAGAGCTATGTTAGAGCGGTTGGAGATGGCCATTCCCGAATGACTTGGATTTTTGCTGGATCTACATACACCCCTTGTTAATCAATAATGTATCCTAGATATTGAACCTGGGTCATGCCAAAACTGCATTTCTCCAAATTGGCACATAGCTTGTGTTGTCGCAGTGTTTGGATAACATATTGTATGTGGTGGAGGTGCTCCTCCCAATGTTGGTTGAAGATTAGAATGTCATCCAAGTATACCTCTACAAATGAGTTGGTGAATGGCCACAAGATGTCATCCATTAGCCTCATGAAGGTTGTAGGAGCATTCGTCAATCTGAAGGGCATAACCAACCATTCGAAAAGGCCCTCCTTGGCTTCGAAGGGAGTCTTCCACACATGAGAGGGTTCGATTGGTACCTGGTGATATCCTGACTTCAAATCAATCTTGCCGAAATATTTCAGCCACTTTAGTTGGTCCAGGAGGTCATTAATCCATGGGCTCGGGTACCTATTACAGACAGTGATCTTGTTCAGCACCCGATAGTCAATACAGAGTCTCCAAGTCCCATCCTTCTTCTATACCAACACGATGAGGCTCCCACAAGGAAATGAACTCAGACGGATGTGACCTTTCTGCAAGACCTCCTGAATCTGGCTCTTGATTTCATTATTCTCCAGAATGGAGCACTGATAAATTGGTCCATTGGGTAACGGCACACCTGGGGTCAGATCGATGGAGTGCTTGACCTGACAGTGTAAAGGAACCCCTGCGGAGGAGGTGAAGATGTCCTCGTACTCCTCCACGACCTTTTCCATCTGTAGTTATCGTGCAGAGGGGCCCTGTCTGGAGGCCGTCGCCACCATCTTCTTCCTTCCTTGAGGGCGTATCATCAGGAAAGCAACTTTCCCGGTTTTGGAAATGAGTTTACTGCATTGTTTTGTAGTAATCAAAGAGATGGCGATAGGCAGTGCTACCTCTGGTATCCTATACAACTAAATGTAATAATAACGGCATAGGGCCTCGATTCCTACACAGCATGTCACTTCCACAAGCATGGTTGTCCTACTAATACATCACAAACTTCAAGGGGAGCAATGTCAAACAATACCTCATCAGTGAAGAGCATGATCTTGTATGGAAGGTGACACTGTTGGCTCACACGAAGATCCTGTCCTTTGTGAAGCCACTCGATGGTGTATGGTTGTGGATGTGCTATGGTCTGTAAGCCCAAATGCTTCATGACCTCTGCCGAAACGAGGTTCTTTTCGCTCCTGCTATCGATAATGAATTGTAATGGGGAGCCCTTTACCCACATCTGGGAGTGGATGAGGTGCTCCTCCTCCTCTGGATCTTCAGGTTCACTTTTCTGGATCTTGGCAGTAGCAACAGTGGCGTTGGGATCCCCATCAATGATCTGCTTCCCTTTTTCATTCCCTTTATTGGGGTCTGACTCAGAGTAAGAACATGCATCTGATTCTAAAACCTTTAGCTTAGCCACTAGCGACTGCTTGGACTGACACTCGTGTTGTGAGCGGAGCTCTTATGGAACTCACACCATTTTCCCATGTCCTTTTTTGGCTTCGCGGTGCTATTCTTTGCTTGCAGCTTTGGCAGGTTCTCTTGGGTGCCTTGCCTTGGCTTTACCCTTTGTTCTATGGTTCAGGGGCACCTTTCCCTTGCTTTGGATTCATATACCCAAAGTCTCGCTTCTTTTGTTTAAACTTCTGCTCGACCTTGATGACATATTGGTATGCTCTGCTGAGCGAGGAGATGTTCAGGAATTCTATTTCTTCCTAGATGTACTTGTGCACACAACCGCGGTATTTGAGTATCAAATGCTGCTGCGAATCCTTGATACCCAACTTTGTGCGAAGGGTATGGAATATATTGGTGAACTCCGACATGTGTTGGTCCCTTCACTGCCGTAGCCTAGTCCACTTTATGTATTCATTCTCATAGCTTCCGACAGGGTAGTACTGCTCCTTGATGGCATCCCAAAATGAATTCTAGGTGGGTATAACTGAAAATAGTGAGTCGGTACTTTCATCCTTCTGCTCGTAGTAGGTTTCCCACTAGTCCTTGACGTGGGGGGCTGCTTTGAGAAGAGCAGAAACAATCTTTTCTTGACTCGAAAATTCATGAACAAAAAAATAACCCTCTAGTAGATTTAACCATTTATCTATGGCATCTACATCTATCTGACCCTTGAATATGGGGATTTCAAAATTAACTTGTACCTTAAAGGGCATGGCATTTCTAGAGTAGCTGCTAGAAGCTGATGTGTCGCTTCTGGGTAGCCGCCGAAGGATCTCGGCAAAGCTATCCATCATCGCATTTCGCTATCACTCAAGGGCTTCTTCGAGTAAGATTTTGATAGGATCTCTTGCCCCTTCATCTTTCCTCTCCTTCGCCATAGGACGCCATCAGGATTTGCGAGGCTAGTCTTGCAAAGGTTCAACCAGTTCAAGCCCTAACTCCTTATACCCTAACCTCGTTGGGGACATGTAAAGAAAAACAGAGAAAAAAAAGCAGACTGCTTTGATACCACTGATCCAGACTTAAACTAGAAGGCAACAGATTATAGAGATAACCATAAACATAGATATGCAGCGGAAATAATACTTCTTTTCGTTAATGTAAAATACTGCAATATGCTTACAAATAGTAATGGAAATAAACCAGCTAGGGCGATGGTAACTTATCTCTGAGAAGAGATGTGGTGGCTACATCCCTCTGAACTATGTTACAATGAGGCTCGAAGGCCTATTACTATTGAGAAACAATTTAAAACCCTTAACATTCCAAAACATAACCCTAGAATATGAAATGGCAAACTGTGGGCCCCGTTTGGGTAAATTGGTACATCAACTTCCTGGGATCGTAACTTTGGCATACGATCTCTGTTTGACACATACAATAGCTCGTTAGAAAGAGATATTCAAGAAATACCATTTTGGGAAGGGTAACATCTATCCATGAACCCACGTTGCCCACATATTTCCCAAAAAATGTCGTTTATGGCCTCAAAATGGCTCCAGAAGTTCAGGACTCAAAAAACTACTAAAAATAGTAAGTTGTGTTCCAATTAAGGAAATTGAAAATGTTGAGAGAAATAATGGTGGGGATTCAGGCAGACTTTGTAGGTGGCCACCAAGATCTACCTGGATCATCATCTCCCTTCCTGTACACGTGGGATTTCTGAGTTTCTAAAGTATGCTCGGTTCTCCTTGGACAATCCCAACACATCTATTTATGAGTTATTTCAGACCCTTTATAGCCTTGCTGTTGTGCAACAACTTCATGCATGTTTCAAGGAATGTGGTGAGCATCGATGGGTCCATTTTCAGCTCCAATCTATCTTTACTTCCTGAAGTGGAGGCATCAGCAAATCTCCTCTTAGCTTCAGTGATGATCTTCTTAGCACGCTCCAAATCAAACTCTGTTTCCTTGTTGGAGCCTTGCAAACCCAAGTAATTCATGCAAATTGCTTTCCTTTTTCATCCCTTGTCGTAATCCCACTTCAGAGCATAATATTAACATTAGGTTCTTCCTCGTATGGCTCAGACCTCATCATTTGGAAGTTCTAAGTTGGGGGAGGTTGGAGTTATCCTTTATCGCGCAACCATCGTATTAGCGTGGGAGAATCCTTTGTCTCGTCATCAAATAATGCACCATAAAGAAATCATGGGCCCATTGGATTTGTACAATTGTGGCCATAATTTCCTCGCCCTCCGTAAGTGTCACATATCAGATGTTCGTGACCTCCTCCTCGTCCTCCTCCACCTCGGCCTCATCTGCACCCTTGAAATATGGTTCACGCTATCCCTGCATTCTAATTATCAACTACCGAGGTAGGGTTTGGATCTAGATTAGCCCTAGTAAAATGAGTTTTCCTAGAAGCCAAAATTTGAAAATTTTTAATTGTTTTTGTGATATTTTTTCAAAATAACTTCTAACAAATGAATCTAAGAGGCCCAAAATGTCGATTTAGAATTTTTTTAAAGCTTTGTTAGGACTGAATATTTATTGTTCCCCAGTGGATTCGCCACTATGTTACCACTTAGAAATTTCTCTAGAAGTTATTAAAAGAAAGAAAATGGCTGAGGTAACCACAAACCAACTTTGGAGCATAGGTTCTAGCCAACCTAGGCTCAGAGAGGGTTCTCTCTATATGATTTAATTTTGTTTGCTTAGATTCAGGCTAGTTATGAATGTCCTCATGATTTTTGATTTGTATTCAAGATTGGATGGTAGGATCCTTGGAACAGATTGATAGAATAATGTCTTTAGATCATTGGGCTATGGAGTCAACAGAAAGGCAACAGAACTAGATCAACTTACTGAAGGGAATGTTCAAAGGGCAAGCTATTAGAATAAGTGTAAGGGGGGTGAAATGGCTTTAATCAGGGTGAGAGAGAAATTAAGGGGTTTTAGGCTGAAATATAAATGAGGAATATAGGGTAGTTGAAAGAAAAGGGAAATTAAGAATCCTTTGATCTAGATTATTGAACGAACAACCTAAACTAAGGAGAAATTAAGAATTCCCAAACTTAGATATTAGTTGAAAACATTTTTATGTAAAACTATTAAAAAAAAGTGTAATTGAACAAACTCTGAGATATTGTTCCTGTTATAGCATTCAGATTAAAAAATACATTAAAAATTATGGAAAAACTTTAGGAAAGATAAAGATAACATAACAAAATACTTGTCTGCAGTTCGCTCAACACATGAATCCTGTGAAATATCTTATCTTTATTCATCAATCTAACTTGTTGGCTCAGTCATCAATATAATAGCTTTATAGTCTTTTTGATCAAAATTCTATAGAAATGTCTAAGATTCCACACCACATACTTTGAATTGTCAAGTATTTATACACAAAATTATTACAAAATATCTCAAACTAACTTGAGATTTAATATAGGAGATAAAAATATCTTCTTGCAAGAAGATAGAGATAGCTATTGAACTGCTTTCATGTTGTCGCTTTTATTATGGTATTGATGGCCTTTATGGTTTGATTTTAGCCCTTTGTGCTACCTTGTTATTTGATCTTTCACCCTGGAAGCTTCAGTTACTTTTGGCTTTCATTTGATACTCTTTGACACTGATACTCTTTGACTCTACTGACCTATCTTCATCTTTTCACTTGGTTATTTTCCTTTTACCTTTTTACTGCATTTTTCTTACAACAAATCAATCAATTTTTCCCACATTTCAGCATGAGGTAATTGGATCTTAAGCATCCTTCTATATATTTCATCTGCCTTAGTGTACTTGGAAAAAGTAGGCTCATTGATAAACAAGTGTTTTACCTCATGCTAGGGGTAAAACAAGTTTCAGATGTCTGGTATAGCACTTTGCCTGTTGGAAATGCCTTCATTGAAGATGTGTTCATTTGGTCTTTTGCTAGCTCTCTGAGTTTGTTGTTGTAATCCTGTTGTGTCATGAGATTTTCATTTATTATTAAGGGATTGGCTAACCCTTTCTCTCTCAAAATTTGAAACTTAGCCATAAATCTATCAATGGCTACCTACATATTCTGACATTTATCGTCCAAGTTTAACATCAATATTCTCTTGGAAAGGGCCTTCCTTACCTCCAAAATTGTTTTTGTTCTATCCTATATATCCAATTCTTTAAGCTCATATCTATTTTTACCGTTAAGGAATTGGATGATTCTGGTGGAATCTTCAGGCATCTCACCCAATTCCTCTCTTACCTTTTGGATGGCTTCTGTATTCATCTTTATTGGATCTATCTGCTAAAAGATTACCTGAATAAATGGCCAAATATCATTGAGAATGTCAATGATATTGGCCCATAGCAATTCCTTAGCTTGCCCGAGAGGTTCTTTTAATGTTAGGTCCTTCTCCATGGCCTTTAATCTCTCATTCATTTTGGCAGCTTTATGCACTTCTTCCACGTGCATGATTTTGGCAAGCTTGTAATTAGTTTCCAAGCTTGTCAACTTCTCCTTCAATTTATTCATTTATGTAGCCTGTATGGACATCTATTTGATAGCCTTGACTAACTTCATTGCTTCTTCACCTGATGTACCTACTGTTGATGTAGAATGTGTTGAAACATATTTTCCTATGGCCATAGAAGTTGTGGGAGCCAATGAGGATGCCAGTGTAGAAGGAATAGCTCTAGCGACTCTTGGGATGAAATTTACAGATGTAGTGGAAATATCACTTTGCTTCAATTAAATAAAAGTGTCCAATTCCTTATCTATTTCCCTTAACTCATCATTGAGTTTCAGGACTATGTCTATAAACTCATCATGCCTCGTTCGGTTTTCCAAAACTTCGTATGTTTAGGGATGCTGCAACTAAGGTATCTTCAATTATTTTTTAAGTGTTGCAATGCCATCATTCTTTTTATTGATTAATGGCTCAGTGGCTTTGACATCTTTGGGATCATGTCCTACTTCAATCACTAAGTCTTCCAAAGACTCAATTATGGTACCCTTGGCCTATGAGGAGGCCTTCTCCAACTGATACTAAGTCGAGATATTGGTCAATGAGTCTTTCAATTGATGGGTAGCTAAGGATTTAATTGTAAGGGTGGAGTAAATTGTTTCTCCATCTTGTTTGTGAAACTCAACTTGGTCTATGGGATGAATATCATTTGCCAATACCTAAAAATGAAACCTTTTATAATCTCTTGATGTCCTTGGTGGTTGCACAATTGGCTTTATGAAAGACATTTGCATGTTTCCCTCCTTGATGTCAAAAGCTGACATCAATCTAGTTTGGTTTGTAGGTGTAAGCTTGAGACATTGACCATAATACTATGCCTTCAAGTTCTCATTTCTCATTTTAATTTATTTACACCTGTCTTTATCGTCTTTACCTTTATTAGCAAGCCTACTGAATGAGGAAATTTATACACTGAGCACCCTTTCCAACATTTGATTATGTGATGTAGATGGCTCTTGAGCTTCTCTAGATGGAGTTGTGCACTTGCTCATGTCAAACTTAGTATTGGTTACTTTTGTTGAGCCTTTTATGTCTTCTTGTTCTGAAACAGGATTAAACCTTCGACCTTTTCTCTGGCTGCCTTAATACTGCATGTTGGATGTGTCCATGGCTAAAGTGGAGGCTCCATCCTTACTCCCTTTGGGATTCTCTTCCTCATTCTAAGGAGTTTGCATAATAGGAGGGGTGCTCATGGTTCTTTCTTGTTGTTTGGGTACCTATAGAAATGACCTTTCATCAACTTTTCTTTCTAAATCAATCAAGGCATTCTCAACATCTACCTTTGTGCTATCCCTATCTACAAGAGTGTTCTCTAACCACTCAGATTGATTTTCATATCTTTAAATATCTCGTATGGGATGATGAATTTAAGGCCCTAATTTGACCTTTTGTCTAAGTCTGGTCATAAACTCTTGAGGGTCATATCTCGAGATGAAGCTGCTAGGAAATTTCATCTACTACACAATCAGATATGCCTCCTACAATCCTTCTATAGAGTCGCAAATGAAAGGTCCTAACTGATTTCTGACTTCGAATTGAGTTCTTTTATTAGGTGATACAAAATTTACTTCATGAGAATTCATTATTTTCCTATAGTACTCTAGAGCAAATAACCTCATCAGGAGGTATTTGGGGAGTTTGTACAAGGCAAGCTAGCACCTATAGATTCTTATCTTAGTGTGGTTTTGGTAAAGGTACCAATTTCCAACCTTACTTAGCTAGGAAAAATGAAGGACACTTTTGGCATCTTGGCTTATTCTCGGTGGAGGACTTCCCATTAGCATAGTCATGAATAGATGGACAAAAGATTTAATGAAGTCTATATAGGTGTATGGTGAGGAATATTTGAGGAATTATGGTGTCCAAAATATGACAGACCTGGGCTGGCATCTAGTATCAAGCTTTTGGAGGGTAAAGGGAAATTTGTCTAACTAGTAATATAGAAACATGTGGTACAATACATATGAGTATTTGAATAATCTCTCATTATGCATTCTAGTAAATTGTTCATGCATCCTCTTAGCTATGAATTGGGCATAATTATATATAGTAGCAGGAGTCTTTAGTGGGGTGAAAATGGAGATGAAGGCCATTATAAGCTCATCAAAAAATTCATCAGTGGTACAACCCAAAACACATGATATCATAGTGACAATATGCTTGCCCAAATGGCAGAAACATATGCGGGCGATCTTTGGGAATGTGTTGCTCTTCTACAATGAAAGTTTGAAACAATTGGGCAAGTTTTGATGGACTCAACTTGGTCTATTGGTATAGAAAATCCCCAATTGAGAGTGGGGTCAGGTTTGGACCTCATTGGACTTGTAACATCTCATTGATTGATTCAGCTATGATGATAAATAGGACTTTTTGGTTAGGGGACATTACAGCTCTCTAGGTGGGAATGTAAAAGGCATGGCACATATGGAAAATTTCAGGGAAGACATGTACTTGGGGAAATTGGTATTTGGGAAATTGGATTCCCAAAGACCAATGTCAGCAGAATGGTTTATCTATCTGTCTCTACTCAAACAATGAAGTTTGAGCACGATGTAATATGCACTGGTATCTCTGATTTGAAAATCTATCTTCACAAGGGGAAGGTGGTCGAGGTCTAAATCAGGAGTTGTGGTATGTCGGACATCCATGGTGGCAGGGGCAGCCATAATTCAGTTCTTGTGGATTTGAATTTGGCAGTGTAGGGTTATATCAAATGTTTTGATGGAAACTAGTAGTTTTGAGAAGGGTTTGGGCAACACAATTTCAAATTTGAAGTAATTTTACTTAATTAAAACACTTTACGCACTGAATGTTTTCAAATTTGAAAGGGTGAGTGGTAACATAGAGGGAGGGTTGTTAGCGAGTTAGGCTCATGGTGAAATAGCACGAATTGGGTGAATTATCTTCAAATTTGGAGTTCATAGTAGCTGTAGAAGTTTGAATGGCTCTGGTATGGACAGGGAGGTTGATTGGGGTCTCTATAGCTTCTTTAGGAGTGTATATGGAGTTCAATTGGTGAATTCAACATTTACAGAAATCACATTGGTTCACATAGGTTCACAAAGAAAATACGCGAAAAAAGTTGAAAAAGGGCTTCTCGGCATTTTCATGGAGTAACGGTCATTTTTGGTGGGTAATTTTGCCAATGAATAGTTAGCGGTTTATCGGATTGAGTGGAGAGGTGGTTTCCCAGACCATCACACTACTTTTGTGGAGGAGGTGGTATTGAGGAGAGGTCACCCAATCTACTCCAGCGCTCGACATGTAGCAGCCGTGGGGCTGGGGAAAAGCACCTTATTAGACAGGTAAAGGTCAGCCGTGAGGTGCAGCCGATATGATTGTGGACCGTCGGATAAGGGGGATAGTGATCAAATGGCAGTTGGGCGAGGGAGGTGCGTAGGTGATAAGAGCATGGGCTTCAGGGGGGCCAGTGCTTTAAACTTCAGGAGATTGGGATTATTTAAGACTTAATCACGGATTTAATCGATAGGGCAGGGTTTAGTGAAGGGTTTTATCTATTCTTTAGGATATTGGGTAAATGGTATAGTTTATAAGTAAACTAAGGGTTGGGATATTTATATAGGGGATTTAATTATATACGGGAAAAATGTATATGGGGTTTTATATAATTAATTTAGATAATAATATGAAATGAGCAGAGTGAGTGTACCCTTAGCCTAATGTAAAATTTGAGTATTTAATTCACATACATTTGATAGTTAGGATAACACATTTTTGTGGGTTTTTTCAACGAAATAGAATTTACCGTTGGAAACTAGAAGTTTTGAGAAGGGTTTGAGAAAACAAAATTTCAAATTTGAAGTAATTTTAATTAAATTTACTTAATTAAAACACTCTACAGGTTGAACATTTTCAAATTTGAAAGGGTGAGTGGTAATTTATAGTGAAATACCTAGATTTGGGTGAATTATCTTCAAATTTGGAGTTAACAGCAGCTATAGAAGTTTGAATGGCTCTGGTATGGATTGAGAGGTTGATTGGGGTCGTTGCAGCTTCTTTAGGAGTGAATTTGGAGTTCAATTGGTGAATTCAACATTTGTAGGAATCACGTTGGTTTGCAAAGGTTCACAAAGAAAATGAGCAAAAAAGGTGAAAAAGGGCTTCTCGGCCTTTTTATGGAGCAACATCATTTTTGGTGGGTAATTTACCAATGAATAGTGGGTGGTTTAACAGATTGATCACGGAGCGATTTCCGAGGCCATCGCACTACTTTTGTGGAGGAGGTGGTATTGTGGAGGGGTCACCGAATCTACGCTAATGCTCGACACGTAGCAATCAGGGGGCCAGGGAAAACCACCTTATCAGGCTGGTAAAGATCAGCCGTCGAGTGTAGCCAATATGCCTGTGGACCGTCGGATGAGGGGAATGGTGATCGAATGGCAATTGGGCGAGGGAGGTGTGCAGGTGATTAGAGCATGGGCTTCGGGGGGGGGCACAGTGCTTTAAACTTCAGCGATTTGGGATTATTTAAGACTTAATCATGGATTTAGTCAATCTCGTGGGGTTTAATGAAAGGTTTTATCTATTTATCGGGATATGGGGTAAATGGTATAGTTTATAATTGAACTAAGGGTTGGGATATTTATATAGGGGTTTTAATTAATATACGGGAAAAAGGTACATGAAGATTTACAGAATTAAGTTAGAGATTAATATGAAATGAGCGGAGTGAGCGTACCCTTAGCCTAATGTAAAATTTGAGCATTTTTTTCACATACATTTGATACTTAGGATAAAACACTTTTGTAGGTTTTTTGAATGAAATAGAATTTACCACTGGAAGCTTCATTTACTTTTCCTAGGCAAATGAAGTTTAGCCTTGGGAAAAGGAGTTTTATTAGGGTAATGAAAGGGGATGACTTTTATGAAGGGGATTCTAACACTTGATGTCCATAAGTCATTAAGCCGAGGGTCCGGTCCCACCAAAAGTCAAAGAAATGCTATAAGCCTCTTTGACCTGAAGGATTTAAAGTGCTAGAATATACTTCTGTATAGGAAATTAGTTAGTAAGGGGAAAAATGAATGAGGGGAGTTAATCACATTAACTTGCAAACCCTTGCGTTTTCTTCCATAATTGATCATACATATAGAAAAATGTGTCTAAGCATGATGCATGAGTTTTGATCCAATGAACTTTATGCTTCAACAACCTTTCTTCTACTTACCCATTTACTTGCCCTAACATTTTTTCTTCATTTATTTGGGTGCATTTAGGCTAGCAAACCATTATCCTACCTTTTCTTTTATTAAAAAAACTATCTACTTCTAACCTTATGTCTTCCAAGGGCTCAGATTAAACTGATGAGCTCCTTTATTTTCTCTACCTATCTAATGATCCTCCAAGATTAAACTGTTTGGTCAGATTTTATTCTCTAACTATAAACATAAAATTCAAAACATGATATAATCAATATTATGCAGTTTGAATACCATGGATTGTGGCATGAATAACAAGCTGTACACGATCATTATTATGCATAAAAGTAAATAGTAGTGGCATTTATACTTGCACACTTTCATGGTCTCTTTTGTTTTTTGGGTTCATATATTTTTATTTTTTAACCTTCTCTTATTGTTTTTGTCCTTTGATTTTTCTTTTAGGACATACAATTTTTACATTTTTTTAATTTTTAATATGGAAAACATTTGTAGAAAGCTAAGGTACATACAATATTACAAGGCTTGACCTTATTCATTCAAAATTATGACTCATATTGGTATAGGAACCTAACACAAGCATAAACATAAGAGAGAGAACCAATCAAAGAAAGAGATTTATCGAATACAAGTAAATGGAATTAGACATATTCACGCATATAAACATCATATATCAATATAAGCATATGGAAAAAGGTGTAAACAACTTTATTAAGTAGAAGGAAGAATTACAACCATGAAGTCCGATCCATTGTTACTCTTCTAGCTTGGCTTCCAATCAACATCGCATCAATAGCACAACACTCTGGCAGAATAACAACACTTGCTTATACTCTCAATTCTCACACCAACAGTATCTCCTTACAAATTCTCAAAGTCTAGCCCCTGATCACTTAGATGAGTGCTCAATTTATAGGAAAATATAGGATTTTTGTTCATAAATGAGGGTATTGAATGGCCGAGTTATTTTCCACAGAGGAAGGGATGAGAGGATATGATGTTACTTAACTCATTCCCTATCCAATTTCGAGCTCATAGGAGATGATAAGTGTGGGAATATTCTCGATGGCTCCAGAAGATAAGAATATTCTGAGAACCCTATGTGAATTTCGCTCAATCTCTCCTAGCGCATGTCAAAGTGGGCCTAGGTGTTGTGTAGAGCACCCTAACATGGGCCTACCTACACTGAAGCACACTTACCCTAGTCGAAGGTTGTGTTCGTCTATCAAGGAGGAAATTCTAGAGGGATTCAGGCCAAAGAACTCTCAAGGAACGAGGCGTTGAAAATAATGACTTGTCTAGGGCATCTAGCAACTAAGTTAGGGTTTCATGAGACCTAATGATACTAATCTAAATGATGGGAGTGATGTGCCAAAATGGATCTGTAATAGATGAGTATCGCTAAGTTAATGGAGTTGAAGATTGAATTACAAGAATTTCTAGATAAGAAGTACATGAGGCTTAGTCTGCCTCTCTCGGGTGTATCTTTTTTATTTGTGAAGAAGGAATATGGGATACTGAGGCTTTGTATTGACTATAGGTTGTTGAAAAAAATTACCATTAGAAACAAATCTCCTTTATATCAGACTTATGACTTGTTTGGCCAAGTCTAAAGAGCATCAATATTTTCAAAAATTGATCTAATGTGAGGATATCATCAAAAAAGGATCGAGGATGAAGATATACATAAAACAAAATTGAAACAAGATATGGACACTGTGAATTTTTGGTATTACCTTTTGGACTTAGTAATGCAATAGTAATTTTCATTTGCTTGATGGATAGTGTGTTGGTCCCTTTTCTTTACAAATTTGTCATAGTGTTCATAGACGATATTCTAGTTTACTCTATGAGAAAGGAAGAACATGATCAACACATACACATTGTTCTACAAACACTTAGAGAGAATGAGATATATGTTAAGTTTAGCAAATTTTCATTCTATAAATCATAGATTTAGTATTTGGGACATGCAGTGTCTAAGGAAGGAATTGCTATGGATCCCAAAAATATTAAACTTATCACTCACTGGCCAATACCTAAAGATGTATCTAATGTCAAGTCATTTATAGGAATTACACGTTCGTAAATAAGATTTGTAGAGGTATTTTATAATTTTCCCTATCTCATTACTTCTTTACAAAATAAGTGGACAAAATTTTAATGGAGTTAGAAGTGTCAAGATAGTTTTTAGATGTTAAAGAAATTATCAACCACTGCTCCCATCCTGAAAGTTGTTCATCTAAATAAATAATTCTTTATATGCACAAATTCTTATAAAGAGTGATTGCGATGTGTTTTAATGCAAGATAGCCATGTAATTAGTTATGAGTTTATAATACTTAAGAGTCATGAAAAAATATGCTACCCATGATTTATAATTGGAAACCATAATGCATACTTTGAAAATGTGGAGACATTACCTAATAGAAAGGAAATTCCATTTAAGGGAAAACAATGTTAGTGTCACATACAATTTGACTAGCCAAATATAAATGCTAGGGAAACTAGATGGCTAACATTTGTTAGTGAGTACAATTTTTAAATCATAGATATTAAAGGAAATGAAAATAAATTTGTTGATAACTTTAGTAGAAAATTGCATCAAACCTGCACAATTTTAGCAATGAGTTGGCAAACATATTTGATCAATAAGATAAAAAGACAACAACATAATTTGATGAAGAATGCATGCCAATTAAAAATAAAATGTAGAAAAATGAACCATTAGGTGAAGAAGAAGTTGATTTTCCAACGAATGATGAAGATTTGTTGTTGCTTAGATGCAAAATTTACTTGCCTAATGACCTAGAATTGGAAACATTTGTGTTAGATGAGTTACTTAAGAAAGCAACAATTAGTCATCCTCGATATCAAGGATTGATAATTGTGTTGAAGAAGGATTATTATTGTGCTAACATGAAGACAATGATCTAAAAATATGTGGAGAAATGTTTATAATGCCAAGAAGTGAAGGTTTCCCATTAACACCCACGAAGATTGTTGCAAACTTTCCCTATTTTAAAAATGAAAAGCGAAATCATATCCATGGATTTTATTACTAGATTTCCAAAGATTGGGCGACAACATGACTTAATCATGGTAGTAGTATATAAGCTTAGAAAATGTTCACACTTTATTTGCGTTAAATCTACCTTGCAGGCTATTAATACGTCATAATCTTTTCTGAATGAGATATTTATGCTTATCGATACACCCAAACTATGGTGCCAAATTCACTTCAAAGATTTGGAAGTGATAATTTGAGGGAATGGGAACAAAGGCTAACTTTACTACAACCTATCCCCCTCGATCTAATGGTTAAAAAAAAAGAATAGTCATATCTTATAAGATACAATAAGAATATATGTTATGGACAAACCAACTAAGTGGGAAGACTAAGTTCACCTAGTTGAGTTTCCCTATAATAACGCATACAATTTTTTTTTGAAGATCGGTCCCTTTGAAGCATTGTATGGTACAAGATTAAAAGTAACTCTAAGTTGGGTAGAGATCAGTTAGTATCAGGGCTAGATATGTTAATGGATATATAGGGACTGATTAAATAGGTCTAATATAACTTAAAATAGCACAAGATTGACAAAATCGTTATGCATATTTGAAAAGATGTCAAAAGGAATTTAATGTGGGGTATCAAGTGTGTTTAAAAGTGAAATTACAATAAATTATAGTTATACTTGGCAAATGTTCTAGTTATCACCTCGATACCATTGACCTTTTGAAGTTTTAGCCAATTGGACTAGTTGCTTATGAGCTCATTCTTCGAGTAAACATAAAAGTTCACAAAGTTTTGCATGTATCTTTACTAAATAAATATGTGCATGATGCATCTCAAATAATTGATTGGAATGTTTTACAAGTGGAATGAGATGATGAGTTCTATGTATTCTAAGTTAGAGATTAGTGATGCATTGGAATAGAGATATAGCTCAATTGAAAGTTCAATGGAGGCATATCAGCCTAGAAGAGATGACTTGGGAGTAGAAGTATGCTTTTAAAAAAAATTCCCCTGTTTATTTTAATAAACTCAAATTAATTCTAGGAAACTATGATCCAACATTGTGAGGGTGTAAAATTCAAGCGAGGGAGGATGTGATATCGCCTCACTTGAGGGATTAATGTGAATATGATATGTATGAGTTTTCATTTTTGGATGTTTTAAATCTGAAAGAAGTGAAGAATTTGATTATTAGTAATTTATTACTCATAATGACTCATTATAAATATGTAATTATGATGTTTTGTTTTTATAAATAAAGATATATAGAAAATTAATTTTGGAGTACATGTGGCAGCAAATAGATGAGGATGAAAAATTCTTGGTGAATATTATCTACCCATGAGTAGGTAGTAGAAATTTAATATGAATGATTAGATATACTTAGAAATTATTGAATTGGCTAATTAATTGTTTCCCTAAAATATTAGATGTTGTCTTTAGGAATGCGAAATAGAATCTCATTAATGAGTTGTATTGGTGAGGTGGAGGCAGTTAGTAACAACCAAAAGAGTGGTATATGGGTAATGGATAAAAGTATTTTAGTATGCTTGTTTTTTCTCATATTGTGGAAAAATGAGAGATTCAGAGGAATTAGGAGAGAAGGAGACAAAAATTTGCAGACCTATGCTCATGGGGTTATTTTTTAGAAGGAAATAAAAACGATGGGAGGATTCAAGTACTGAATTATTAATTTTCCATACAAATTCTCCAAGTGTGTATTATGAACATTTAAATGGGTATGATTTTGATGAAGTTGAAGGAAGAAATATATTAAAAGTCATTTTCATTTCCTAGTATTATTAAATTATGTATTGAAAGTATTTAATAGTTTTTAGAGTACTTTTTAAAAGGAAATATGTCTATTATCTTTTTTATTTAGGAGATGTTTAAGTAGAGGTTAGTACATGAAAGAGATTAATACATGGAAGTGTGTGTCTCTGTGTTTATATATATAGAGATAGATATATAGTACTTTTAGAAGAAGACGACAAATTAAAAAACAATATTTTCTAGTAAAAGGAACTCATCTACATGTCTAAATATAAATATATACAAAAACTTATATATATATATATATTATAATATATATATATTAATATATATAAATTCTTAATAATATCTCAAATAAAAATATGTAAATAGAAAAGAATGTGTCATTAATATAAATATGTTATGAATGAATGAAAAATTATTGATATACACATTTACCAATATTTTTGTGATAATTCAAATAGAGTGCAATAATATATATAAGAAAGAAATTTTAATGAGAGGCTCATATGACGTCCAGAAATCTACAAGTAATATATTTTTATGGAACTTAAAGATTCTATCCAAAATGGAAGAAAATAGTTATTATTACAAAAGAGGCTTACAACCTTTTATAAGTCGATTCCACTCAGGAAGAATAATATGCAACAAAGATATTTATGAAAACTATTAAACATTTCAGAGTTCAAACTCCAGAGATGAGCCTTCAAACGTACTCTTCACACCATGAAGAATGATAAACCAAGGGTCTGGAATGGAACGAATTAACGGATGTAGAGTAAGTTGTAGAAATAATTCCATGGACGTTTGGAAGCATCGAAGGAAAATGTATAATCCTTGTGATATATATAGTGGGTACCTATACAAATAAAATAGAAATAGATTTAATATAAATTACACAGAGTTTTATAAATACCTAAAGCAAAAGAGCAGGGATGGTTCTTCTCATAATTACTTTGAAGATATTGAATTCTATGATAATATTTATATTATCTGTCAAAATATTTCACTATTACAATATATATAGAACCACTCAAAGAAAAAATACATGAAACCTATGAATTTCAGCTATGGACAAGAGATTTAGGCCTTGGTCATCATTACTAAGGCAAGGTTTATTTTATACATAGAATGTAATAAACATGTATATATTAACAAAATTGCACTCAAAAGAAAAATTGAGTCCTAACAATAACAAGCCATAATTAAGGGAAAAGCTATAAATACCCATAATAGAATGGGAGAAAACCTCTAACAATATTGTGTGAAAACCAAATAACTAAACAACAATTTATTACTGTTAATAATAAATGAATTTAGAATTCCGTCAAAGAATACTATAGAGAAAATATCATAGCTATAGAGAAAACTTGTGGAATGAAACTAGAATCAATAGAGAAAACTTGTGGAATGAAACTAGAATCAATGTAATTCATGAGTAAATCATGAAGCTGCTCTTGTCACCCAACGAAAATGCAATGCAGAATGAAATACTGTAAATCAATCTCAAAGCACCCCATAATATAACCCAAATTTTATACTTAAGAAATAGTAAAGAAAATCAAAAGCAACAAAGACATATTCCAAATGGTTACTAAGAAAATCTATAAAAGGAAGAGTACGAATATAAAAGGAAGAGTACGAATATAAAGACCATTATTATACCCATAATCTCTGGAAAAGTCTTAAGGTCGATGACCAAAAATTCTAAGGTAAAACCTCAACAAAACATACCAGCAAATACAATAAAAGAAGCCAACAAAAAAATGGTGTGAGGATGAGTCTTCGAGAGATGAAAAATAATAAAACACTAGAATCACTCGATTGTAATGAGAGGTGGTATATTGATAAAGCAAATTACCTCTTTATAAACCCTTGGAAAACTAACCAATAACTAGTGCTCGTAACAACTAACGATATAATGAATTACGAGAATAAAACTCCGCTTATTGTTTGACGATGTTCAGAAAAATAACCCTCTATAAAGCCATTGGCAGATTGTTAGACTATAGAACGCAATAGTGGAATGAACAAGCAGACAAGAATTGTTAGAGTAGTATTTACTCTCCAATTAAAACCCTAGCAATCCTAACATCGTCGATTTCCACAGATTTCATCATAAAAATTGAATTGGTAGGTAAACAATACAATTCGTGGCATTGTAAATGACTGACACATATGCATTTGGAAGAGTCTAGAAAGGATTCGTGGAAAGTGTATAAACCATACAGAATGTAATATATAAGCCATCATATTAGCACCACATGGAAACATTGAATATGAGATGTAAATGTTAATAACAGTGAGTGTAATACCATATAACCAAACAAATGCATACGTGGCTAGTCCAATAATATTGATGTATGATGTAATGTATGATGTATGACAAATGTTCATATAAGGTTAGTATACTAGCATTTGCACCTTATGTTGCAAAAGAAATGCCTTAAGGCAATGACATAAAAATAATAACATAGAAAAAAGAAGTAAAAAATTTATCATATGTTATGTTTCACAGAGATTCCAACTAAGATATGTTCAAAGTGAAGGTCATGCACCACACTCCACTCTAAAGGATTTATGAAAATTCTCTTCACTAATATTCTGGAACCTTTATAAGTAAATGATTTAAATCAAACATTTCATATGAAAGTAATCTCATGTCACCTTAATTCACGATACAATGGATAATAATTTTTGTTCATTAGAAATTGGTCTATTTTTATGAGGAAAGCTTAATAGGAAGACTTTAGTAGTAAGGGAAACCTTCATAAACTACCTCATCATTTGTTATATGATGTTGTTAATTTAGTTACTTGTTGCTTCTTATCCTTATTTCACTCGTGTAAAATGTCCAAACTATAAAAGAATGGTATTATTTGTTGTTTCATTGGACCGTTGTATTTATCTAACTCAATCATTTCCATAACATCAACTAGGTTCCGACCATTCTCTTTCCATAGTGACTCAATGTCTTCAAATGCATTTCATCAATTTGGTTTAATAAATGTTGGTGGAAAACCAATATATTTCACTTTGTAGAAAGGAGTGTACATTGGTTGGATCAAAATTGTATTGTTGTTACCATGTGATGATGTCCGCATTCTAATTGTTGTTTGACCATGATGATATTGCCATCATAATCCTTGTTCATGAGAATATCATTTAAGAAGTCAATGATAAGTGGCACAACTAGTTCCTCACAATTATGAAATTCCTCATTCTAATTGTTATTTGACCATGATGATATTGGCATCATAATCCTTCTTCGTGAGAATATCATTTAAGAAGTCAATGATAAGTAGCACAATTACAATTGGTTCCTCACAATTGTGAAAGTAAAGGAAAAAATCATTCACATTATGTTTGAAAACGTTATACTTAGATTCTTGATTCATGAAATTTTGTATCCTCTCCTTTTGTTGTTTTATTTTGTGTCATCTCAAAAAAAGTTTCTCCAATAACCTATATTATTTATATCTTACCTGTGGCATTTCCTTTAGGTTTTCTTTCTAGACATTAAGCACAACTAAGTTTGTAGTTTCAATTGAAAATTCCATGCCTCCATTCCATCTCTTTTATAGAAGGCAAAGATCTCTAAAAACTATAGATGAATCCTCATCATGAAAGCTAGGAGGTAGCTCATTAATCATCTATTCATCCACGGTGTCATCTCCATGTTGTTAGTAGCTTCACTAATGATGCCTAAGCCTCATGGTAATACATTAATACTTTACATGGGAAACATGTGCGTTCTTTTGTTTAAGGGCGATGTATATTGGCCTTGAATGATACTATATTGAGCCTACATGATGGTGCAAAATTTAGCATGCTAGAAATCAATAGAGAACATTTAGAACCAATCTACCTCCTATTTGTATGTATATATAAATCCATATATGTTTGTTCCTCTTGTGATCTGGATGAGGGAAGCAAGAGAGGAAAACATGAGATCATGGCCAGGTGATTTTCATAGGAAAAACAATATCCACTATGTAAACTCTTTCTTTGTGGAATCTAGGAGAAAGTTTGGATATAGATAATTAGGGAGGTCCAATTAAAATTAGAGTTGGTCAAGTTAGAGTTGGTTAAAATTGTTTGTGTTGGATGATGCAACTCATTCCCAAGACTTAGATGACAGTTAAATTTTCCTCTTAAACCATCTTAAACTCTTTGTCAAAAAAAATAATCTAGAAACCTACACACCTACATCATAAAGTGTTCTTTCTAATAGTCACTAAACTTGTATTGAGCAAAACTCCAGTGTATACCATTAAGGAGTCTATTCAAGACTTTACAACAATCAACTATACTGAGAGGGAGCCATCATAATGACATACCATCCCACCATCATATTTCCCATATAATGGGAATTGTTGTTGAATGGAAAGATGTGGAAATTAACCCCAACATATTTTCAAATGACATAAAAGCTCAGAACATATAGGTGATAACTGATACTGAGAGGGAGCCATCATAACGACATACCATCCCACCATCATATTTCCCATATATTGGGAATTGATGTTGATTGGAAAGATGTGGAAATTAACCCCAACATAATTTCAAATGACATAAAGCTCAAAATATATAGGTGATCACTGATATGTTTATATTTCCTATTTTTGTTTCACAATCATAACGACATACCATCCCACCATCATATTTCCCATATAATGGGAATTGATGTTGATTGGAAACATGTGGAAATTAACCCCAACATAATCTCAAATGACATAAAAGATCAAAACATATAGGTGATAACTGATACATTTATATTTCACATTTTTGTTTCACTTGTATCCACGTGAGCCATGTGTCGTCTCTCATTGTCCCTCATTTTTTTCTCCTCCCTATTTTTGTTTCATTTGTATCCGTGTCAGCCATGTCTCGTCTCTCATTGTCTCATTTTGTTTCTCCTTCACTTCATTTGTGTTTACTACAGGATTTATAAAGTGCAAAAATAACATGTATCTTACTAAGAATATTCTAGAATATTCTATGTGAGTTATATCCCTACCTTCTACAACCTAATAATAATTGATATTTAAATTAGCACAACAATATAAATTAATAAACATCAAAACACTTACTTTATATTACATTTTACATTGTTAAAATTAAAATAAATAATAGCAACTAACTAAATTATAGTCAATAAACTTGTAGTGAGCAAAACTTCAGTGTATACCATTAAGGAGTCTATTCAAGACTTTACAACAATCAACTATACTGAGAGGGAGCCATCATAACGACCTACCATCCCACCATCATATTTCCCATATAATGGGAATTGATGTTGATTGGAAAGACGTGGAAATTAACCCCAACATAATTTCAAATGACATAAAGCTCAAAACATATAGGTGATAACTGATACAGAGAGGTAGCCATCATAATGACATACCATCCCACCATCATATTTCTCATATAATGGGAATTGGTGTTGATTGCAAAGATGTGGAAATTAACCCCAACATAATTTCAAATGACATAAAGATCAAAACATATAGGTGATGACTGATACATTTATATTTCTTATTTTGGTTTCACAATCATAATGACATACCATCCCACTATAATATTTCCCATATAATGGGAGTTGATGTTGATTGGAAAGATGTGGAAATTAACCCCAACATAATTTCAAATGACATAAAAGCTCAAAACATATAGGTGATAACTGATATGTTTATATTTGCTATTTTTGTTTCATTTGTATCTGTGTCGTCTCTCATTGTCCCTCATTTTTTCTCCTCCCTATTTTTGTTTCACTTGTATCCATGTCAGCCATGTCTCGTCTCTCATTGTCTGATTTTTTTTCTCCTTCGGGTCATTTGTGTTTAGTGCAGGATTTATAAAGTGCAAAAATAACATGTATCTTACTAAGAATATTCTAGAATATTCTATGTGAGTTATATCCCTACCTTCTACCACCTAATAATAATTGATAATTAAATTAGCACAACCATATAAGTTAATAAACATCAAAACACTTACTTTATATTACATTTTACATTGTTAAAATTAAAATAAATCATAGCAACTAACTAAATTATAGTCACTAAACTTGTAGTGAGCAAAACTCGAATGTATACCATTAAGGAGTCCATTCAAGACTTTACAACAATCAACTATACTGAGAGGGAGCCATCATAACGATATACCATCCCACCAACATATTTCCCATATAATGGGAATTGATGTTGATTGAAAGACGTGGAAATTAACCCCAACATAGTTTCAAATGACATAAAGCTCAAAACGTATAGGTGATAAATGATACTGAGAGGTAGCCATCATAATGACATACCATCCCACCATCATATTTCCCATATAATGGGAATTGATGTTGATTGGAAAGGTGTGGAAATTAACCCCAACATAATTTCAAATGACATAAAGCTCAAAACATATAGGTGATGACTGATACATTTATATTTCCTATTTTTGTTTCACAATCATAACAACATACCATCCCACCATCATATTTCCCATATAATGGGAATTGATGTTGATTGGAAAGATGTGGAAATTAACCCCAACATAATTTCAAATGACATAAAAGCTCAAAACATATAGGTGATAACTGATACATTTATATTTCCTATTTTTGTTTCACTTTTATCCGTGTCACCGATGTCTCGTCTCTCATTGTCTCATTTTTTTCTCCTTCACATCATTTCTGTTTACTGCAGGATTTACAAAGCGCAAAAATAACATGTATCTTACTAAGAATATTCTAGAATATTCTATGTGAGTTATATCCCTACCTTCTACCACCTAATAATAATTGATAATTAGATTAGCACAACCATATAAATTAATAAACATCAAAAAACTTACTTTATATTACATTTTACATTGTTAAAATTAAAATAAATCATAGCAACTAACTAGATTATAGTTTTATTTTAAATTAATATTAATGATAAAAAAATAATAATATATAAGTTGAACATATATACTTAAAAAACATGAAACATAATTTTAAACCATTAAAAATTAGCTCTACTTTAGCATAAAGATTCTTAATTTATAAATAGATTGTCTTACAATACCATGGCTTATCAATACCGCATGCCCAAATACCATAACCTACTTGATATGACACTTATCCATATAACATTTTTTTGTAATTAATCAATTTAATTAAAAAGATAAGAAGCGCATAACTAATTTGGAGATAAATCTCAACCATTGATTTGTGAATACTACCAATAGTTTATAATATTCTTTGAATGTTAAATCCCTACCATCCATCTAATAATTATGATAATTAAACTAAAATTACGAAATCCCTATTTCAAAATAGACATACACATTAATAAAAACTTAATATAGTAATATCTCAAAACTCTTAACCAAAATTACATTATATACTTTTATATATATATATATATATTATAATATTATATATATATATATATATATAAATATGATTTTATAAATTTGCATGTTATTTGGCGTAACTTTGAAGTAACCAGAGAAAGAAATTAACGATGGGCCCACCGCTAGATGTTGGTACTGGGGATTGGTTGTTAAATCTATGAAGTCAAATGCTTGAATTATTTTATAAAGTTAAATAATACAGTAACAGTAGATCTGCGTCCACATTTCAGGCCTAATACCGTACACATATGCATTCCAAGTTTAAATTGCATTCTGAGTTGGGAAACATGTGGAGTATGTCGAGTGATCAGAGTAAGCGTATTTTGCGGAGACGGTTAATCTCTCTTGTTCTTGTAGAGCTTAAACCTATTTATAGTTCTTCATGCCAGCATTTACAAAGAGAAGATCTCGTCAGCATGGGCAGTGAGATCTCTGAGTCCAGATGGACAATGTACCTGGATCAATCTCTAGATAGTTGGGCACATGACAATGTAACCAGCCAGTTTGATACTGAGCAGCTCCAAAATAAAGAGTTTCAGTATGTAGAGAATGTTGAAGGATACCCAACTTATGATTATCCAGCTACGAGCATTACAGGCAACGAGGAGGACTCTTCCATGGCTTCGGATGCTTCGTCTTGTCCTCAAAAGCTACCTCTACCTCTGCATGCGGAGGATATTAAGTTTGAGTAGGACTAGTAGGTTGTTGGGTCGTATTCCTTAGTTTCTTAAAGAAAACGAGGTGCTTGTGATAAAAATGAGCATTTATAGTGCATGGCTTCTGGTTCCTCCTTGAATGTGAATTTCACAAGGAGAAATGTCTGAAAGGTGGGAAAAAAGGAGGATGACTATAAGCTTTCTATAGTTCTCTCGGACACAGCAAGCTCTCCTATCCACAGATAAGAGGTATATATTATGTTTTTCATATATTTGTTTGCATCATGAAACATAAAAATAATGTTAAGATATTTTTCAAAAAGACAACATTAATTTTAGAGATAAATAGGTGGAGTAGTGGGACAGATTGTTGTCATTATCTTTTACATAGATTGTTGTCATCTTCTTTTTATCTAGATTAGATTCTTAGAGTTATAACATATTTGCTACATGAAAGCCTCTAGTAATATTTATTATATAACCATATTAATTATATAATCAAATTATATAGCCATATTAATTATATAATCAAATTACCTGCTCGACTTCTCGGTAGCAAGAGCATGAAGGTGTTTTTTCTGGTCTTTTTTTAATTCAGAGAAATTAGATAATACAGACAGATATTTGTACTAGACAGTGATTTTCATATATGTTGAAAATAAATCCAAATATATATGGGTATAAGATAAGAAAATAGACAATACAGACATATATCTATAGTGACAATGATTTTAGCATATGTTGAAAATAAATCCAAATATATATCGATATAAGATAAAAAGGGTTTAAAATAGCTCGTCAAAATGCTAGGCACTTTCTTTGGCATCAGAAGAATATACATTTTGCTGGAATAATCTCAATAATGCATTTCCTCTGAAGTCACTGTACTTGTTTTTTTGGGTTAGCTGATAATTTGTTCTGGTCCCATTTAATTTAGGCCACCCACCTGATATATACATATTTTAATGTGGCAGGGTAGCTTTCTGGAAAGCGAAGTGAATATGGAACAAAAGCTGCAGCTACGACCAGTTGAAAGCCTTGATTATAGCATGGATGATAATGAGGTGAAAAATTCCAAAGTCTTGTTGAACTGAACTTAATGTTATCATGGATTTTGGAAGATAACTGATAGGAAAGGAAAAAAGTATATATTTATTTATCAAATTTCAGAATATTTTAGAAATCCTCAATTGAAACATAACAATAAAGTTAAAATATGTGGTTTTTTTATCTCATCCTATGACTTGTAAAGTTTAAATATGTGGTTTTTTATCTCATCCGGTGACTGATAACATGGTACAATGATTGTATTATTTGTCTATTAAATTTCAGAATATTTTAGAAATCCTCAATCAAAATATAACCATAAAATTAAAATATATGTGATTTTTTAATCTCATCTTGTGAATAAGTGAGTAGCAAGGTTGTATGATTAGATATCTACTCATGAAACTATCACTGAAATCAGAGCTTCGATGGTAAAGGATTATATTTTTAAGCTGGGTATCAATTTATTGCTATATCTATATCTATCTATTCTTATATATATATTTATATATATATATACTATATATATATCACGCCTTTCCTTTGCATTCACGATGTTATTGGGACATGCAAGGCTAGTTCCTCTGAATTAATATGTATTGGCGAGTACAGGAGGTTAATACGCGTTTCGAAATCTTGTGATCCCTTTTACCCAATGGAGCCAAGGTAAGTCATTTAGATACAAATTTTTAATAAGTGTTTTTTTTATTGTTTTTATAATGGATTAGTTGTTACAAATATGGTCATGTTATTCTTTATCTCTATATCTTATATCTAGATTATTTGGAATTTTACTATAAATTTTTTGTTTTTTTAAATGATTAAATGGTTTACACAATGAGATATTCTCTAGACAGGCCAGATTACTTCAAAATTCACCATTAAAACTCCTAGTCATTAATTTAAAGTTGGAATATTGTGGATAATATCTAAATGCCTAATGCATGTTTTGCTTCTCAGCCCTTCTGAACATTCTGTTTTGACTTCCTTTTTTCTCATGGCTGTGAAGATTGGTAGAGGAAAGGTCTGGTGGCGCAGCTGAATACAACTTTACGAGACAAATTATCTAGCAGGTAGTGCAATTGAATACACTGTGGTAGAAGTGGAGATTGATCAAGGTAATTGGAATTAAGTGAATTCCACGTCATATTGTGGCAACCTCATCTCATTGTCAGTTCAAGATATGTGGAGGAGAAAAATAGTTGAAGGACGTAGTCTCAAAGAAATTCTCTGCAGATGACGTGAATTCCTACATAGTCTCTCATCTCTATCTGAAATATTTGAGAAAAGGAAATGAACATGTAGTTGAATTTACAGTAATGATATTCAAGTTTTCGTTTCAGCAAGGTACCGATGTTCTTATTTATTTTCGAAGTATGCTTGTTTCTTTCATAACATTTGACAAAAGGAAATGAACATGTACTTGAGTTTACAGTAATGGTATTCAGGATTTCATTTCAGCAAGGTACCAATGTTCTTATTTTTTTTCGAAGTAAGCTTGTTTCTTTCATAACAGAGATGAAATCCAGCGAACTCACACACTAGTGAGCATTGAGACATATAGGTTTGGGCTTGCTGAAGTATTGAATAATTCATTATGGCATGTGAACAACTTGTTAGACAACTCGGTTAAGAGATAACATTCCATATGATGAATTGCTTTGATTAAAAATGCTGCTATATCGGATGGTTGTTTTAATCAAATAAAGATTATGTTCACTTTTACCTCTGGAGGAAGAGAAATTACTCATTTTTCTTTTAAAACGAGCAATGAAAAATAGAACACAATCGTTCTACACATTTTCTTAAACAAGGGTGTAAAAAAAATTCCGAAGTGTACAAAGGTCTATATAGAAACGTAAACCATTCACTTTGATCAGATCGATTTTTTACACATTGTTCATACTATAGTAAGATCTTTAATTTTGAAAACACTCAGCCATACACAGGAAGATAATTTCTGCTCTGTTATATGGAGTTCACAACATTAAATCCAGTTGAAATACAAAAGAAAATATGTATTGATTCAAATTAACATTAAATCCCGTTGAAATACAAAAGAAATACATATTCCCTCAAATTAGTTAAAAGACACAAAGAAACTTCTTAACGGATTTCAATGAAGAAATATAGAAGAAATGATCCCACTACCTCGTCTCTAAAACCAGGCGATAATTTCATTACATCTTTCTCAAGTAAATGCCTTGCTCTTGCAGGATGGAGGCTTCTTTCTCCAAGTCAATCCCTGGCTCTTGTTGGATAGAGACTTCTTTCTGCAAGTAAATCCTTGGCTCTTGCTGGACGGAGGCACAGGTCAGTCCATCGGTTGCAACAAACATCCACACGATTTGGCTTTAAGGCATGGACAAAGTTTCTGCTGGAGGATATTGAGCAGGCGTTGTAGTAGGCACCAAGTTTCCACTGGACTGGTACTACGATAAAGAGAATGGAGTACACACATGTTAGCAAGTGGTTACAACTAAACATTGGACAGTTGAACTTACGGTTAAGAGGCATGAACTAAGGAGTCAGTTCGGTCTGGATCCAAAGGTGTAAAATGTTTTAATCATCTGACAATCAATTATAGGGTGCAGATTGTGCCAGCATAACAGCCAGGGGAGTTCTTTCCAGAGGGAAACGCGTTACGGCATAATTAACAGAGTCAGTGAAGAAAATGCTATGCTTACCTCCGAGGGATGAATCTGATATTTGCAAGGGTTACGGCGTTGCTCAATCCCTTTTTCCTTGCCCTTAGATGTTTCTCTCTGGCTTTTTGTGCAACGAGGGATCTATATATGCTGCCGCTTTAGCATGGATGCAGAGGGTCTAATTTAAAAAACCAAAAAACTCCCTCAGGATGGATTCAAATGATTTAATTAAAAAAACCAAGAAACATGGATTCAGAGGATTTAATTTAAAATACCCAAGAAACTGCCTCACCATCGATGTAGAGGATCTGATACTCTGGCACAGCACGACACTCTGGCTTGCAGTCAACTTTTTTAAATTTGTGAACAGTTGAGTAATATCTATTCTATATTTTGCTTCATTAATCGTAATTAGAAACAAATAAAGCTGCATGGTTGATCTGATCTGCATGCATCACAAGTTTTAATTGCATTTCATTCCCCTGCTTAGCATGCCTTAGAAGACTGGGAACTAATTGAATCATCTAACTATGCATTCTTGGCTTTTTAGTTTCGCAGAATCTGACTATACTTTCGGTCTTCTAAGAGTGCTTATTGATCTTTTTATAGGAGTGCTTACAGGAGTGCTTATCGAGGGTTGTTGTTCTCACCTGTTATATGCCTCTCCATCAAAATCTTCCTTCAATTTCTGCAACTCAAGACAGAGCATTCCTCCATTTTTCAATGGTGTCGGAGTCGTATCGTTCTTTACCATTAAATGTTTTCTTCCCTTCCCTTGGAGCTTGGAGGGTTTTCCATCAAAATTTAGATGCTATGATGCATTGAACCAATTTAGATGGTATTTCGCTCATCTTCCCCTTGGAATCGCCGGATCATAATCGACCTCTGCAATGCTAAATGTTGTTTCATATAGAGCATGTCGCCTCACCCGACTCTCATGGAGCTCTTTTTTAATGGACAATAAAATTAAATCCTTAGTAGATGGGATCAAAAATCGCATCAGTAACTTTAATCAGGAATTTATTTATGAACACAGCGAAACCAAAAAACCGCAGGGTCTTTCCTCCAGAAAAACGCTCCCACTCACCGTTATTCGACGATGGCCACCGCCCGGATCCAACCCTGATATTGGCAAGTAGGGATATATATTGCAAGTAGGGATGCAGAGGATCTGATTTTAAAAACCCAGAAACCACAAGCTCTGCGGAATTTCTGCTCCAGAAAAAAGCTCCCAATGCACATTCTTCAACGATGGTCACCATCCAGATCCAACCGTGACATTGGCAGCCCTATTTCTCTCGATATTTGTGCAAGAAGGGACCTGTGCAATTAGGGATCTATATTTTCGCTTCACCAAGGATTTAATTTAAAAAATCAAACAACACTGAACATCAATTTACACCAAAGCAATCGAATCGAGCTATGTGAAAGAAATTTGTTTCTAAAGTCAAATCGAATCCTCTCTCATTCAGCTAATCTTCCATAATCAGAGTGATCCATACAAAGAGTGATGCCTTATTGTTTACCTGTGATCAAGTCAGATGCCTCATTTAACTGTGATCCCTGAGCAAAGTTGTCTTGATTCAATAATTTATGCGCTACCTGCCTTCGCCTCCACCTCTGAGGGAACACAAACATGCATCTACCTCTGCCTTTGCCTCCACCTCTCAGAGAATACACCAAACAGACAGACACACACATACAGTCACACACCAAACAGATGACAGACCAGACCACATTCATACGGAAACACATCATATGGAGCTCTAAACATACAGACCACACAACGAAACCCTGAGAGGAGGAGGAGGAGAGGCACTGCAATGCCAATGCCAATATGAATCGAAAAATTGAATCAACTTAAACTGATCAAGATCCTCGATCCTTGATGATGATTAATTCTATCACATACTTTAAATTTTGTTAAGAACGAAGGGCTCGGATTGCAGTGTTGTTTATCTCTTACATTTTCATAGAAATTTTATTTGCGAGGGAGGGCTCAGATTGTAAAATGCGGAAATATGCTCCAGTGTTTTTAACTGCTACACAACAAAATCTAAAGCTTAAGCTAGACTACAAAAGCTAAACCTAAGATCTATAATGTACTCCCTTATTCTGCATTCGCTAGAAGATCTATCTGTGCATTTCGAAATTTCGAAATTTAGAGGGTTGTTGTTCTCACTTGTGCAAAATGGAGGAAGAGCCAGCCCAATAGAATGAACTCATACACATCTAAACACATAGATGCATATGTGCTAAGGCCTTTAAGAATGTCTTGAACCCATACAAGCAATTGTATTGACTGTATGAACTCTGTAATGGTTGTATGAGCTATTGTAATGGCTTTGCTATAACGGCAAGATTTTGCGCTTTCTTTATTTTGTGTCCTTGCTTTTTCTGAGAATTTTTGCTTTATTTTAACAGAAATGGAGAAATCAGAGGTGTGAAGAGTTTGGTGTTAAACATTGCAGAAATGAAGAAATTGGAGGGGCAAAGTGATGGTCAATAAAACGGAGAAACTGTAACAGGGTTGAAATCGGAGGGGCGAAGTGATGGCCAGTAAAACAAAGAAACCGTAACAGGGTAGGTGGTTACCTGGTTACCGTAACCGCCGATGGAATTATCCAACGGTAGGCAGTTTTTTAATCGTCTAACAAATGATTGGGGGGTGCAGGAGGATGCACGTGGCACTGGAGGAAGTTCTTTTCATAGGGAAACGCCTTACGGCATAATGAAGGTTTTGACAGAAAGACTAGCATAAGACCAATTATGGTTTTATTAATAGATTAATATATTTGTGTCTAGTAAAGAAAATAACGATGTATATACATCAAGTATAATAGTACACTTGATGTATGTTTTATTTGATAGACCCATTGGTTTATAAAAATACCTCGCGTTACCAACAATTATGGTAGGAAGCTTGTAGATGAATTTCGAAGTTGACTAACAAAATTAAAAAAGAAAATAATGATGTTAATAAGAAAGGATCTAGGATGGAAACCTTTAAAGGACTAGGAAACAATAAAAATGTTGTTAGGTAGGAAGATGATTTGGTACAAATTACCAAGGACAACAAAATGAGATTGTTAATGAAAAAGGGGTTCACTAGTGTTAAATAAAAATCTGAGAAGTTTAGAAGTAAAATATCAACACAAGAACTATAATCGTTTCCTAGTCAAACTTTGTTGTTGGAAGATCTTCTCTACTTATTTAACATGCAACCATGATCTAATTCTTCAACTTGTCCTCATGAAGAACCACACTAGTTGGTTTGAAATGCGTCAACAAATGTATCATTATGTGAGTTATGCCAAAAAATCTTCTTATAACTCTCAAGAGATCATGTATAAAACTAGAATATATATATATATATATATATAAAACAGAAATACATATTTGGAAGAAATGAGCATCATAAAATAATATGTATAGGTCCTATATAGTTAACTTATTTCATTTAATTTAAAAAAAAATAGTGTTAGAAGAGGGTTCATTACATTATGTCGTATTAATGTTCATTCTTATGTATATAGGAATGAGTTTACTTTCCTATGTTAACTTGTGAGAATCCATGAGAACTACTTAAGGTCCATATTAGGGAGGTAGTGATGAAGGAGAGGTCAAAGATAGTTGCAACAATACCCTCTTTTCTTGCAATAACATATCAAGTTGTACAAACACACTAATTCAATTACAATAGACAAGTACTTGTTGCTCCAACATGTTGATGAATCTTCCATTGTTGCAATGTAGTTGTATAGTAGGCATTACAACTCCCACTATTGTAGCATGACCATAGGGAAAAATCTACAATTGCAACTAGAACATGAATAGGCTCTAGTTTTGCAAGATGTTTCTACAACATGGTAAATAATAGTGTTATAATTCCATTATTTCAATATAATGAAGTGCAGATTTACAACTTTGTTGCTAGAATATAAAGGATCAAGTAGAATGGGTGTTGCAACATGCATGGGTTAACTATTGTAGTATCACTAGCATTGATCTTACAACATACTAACAGATAGTCATAAGAAGAATTGACATAGTGCATGTCCACTATCCTATGAACCCAAAATTATCTTTGGCAAGTAGTAGGATGGTTGGTTATCCAACCAACAAAGAAAGAGACAACCTCTAGTTGGCCTCCACGATGAAGGAAAGGTTTACTAAAATAGAAAAGTGACAAATTTCCATTGTCACATCAATTCAAGGAGTCAAAACTTGTTTGATCATTTGTACTCTTCAAAGAATTTGTATTACTAGGAAGGAATATCTTCAGAATTTGAAGATTATCATGGATTTCCTTCAGCCCCTTAATCCAAATTTAAACTACAGTGATGTGTACAAAACAACCTGCTCTATTTGAGCTAGTGGGACAAGAAATTGTTGTTTTTCTCTCTTTGAAATGTTGTTAATATCATGGTTATGTTTCATTTCAACTATGCTCTATGAAAATGGTGTGTTTTTATATTAGGTGATATACTTTTATAACTAGTGCCTCACCTAATGAGGTAGGACCCCCTCATTTGTCAAGTAATTTTTGTAACCATTTAGATGAGTTTCTAGTTTCATTACTATAATTTAGTTTCTTCACATTGTTGTAACTTGTTAATTTGATAACTTGCTATGTTCTATTGCAACTTGTTAATTCATAACTTATTTATGTTCTACTACATATCTTTAATTCAATGATTTATTATATTCTCATGCAATTTGTTAATTTTATAAAATTACTTTGTTTTTCTAGGACTCTTTAATCTTATAATTCATTTATTATGCTATAACATGCTACTTCTATAAGCTACCTAGTTTCTTCATGTTGTTTCAATTCACTAGCTTGATAACTTACTTTGTTCCTTTATGCTACTCATTAATCTAACCAGTACTAATGTTTTCCTATAATGTTATAACCCATAGACTTAAATGGGTAACATAGACTATTTTGGAAACATAGTTATTCATTACTATGTTTTCCAGATTGAATGGAACCAAGATAATAGTAGGGAGGGGGGGTGAATCAATATTATATAATTTTTAACAATTATTTATCCAATAAAACATATTAAGTCACACTATGTGAAACCCTTTTTTCTAACCCTTTTGTAAATGTTAGTATGAATCGTAGTTCATGTAAATAATGTAGAAATGTAATTAATGACTTCTTGTATGAGTAAAAATAGATTGAAAGGTTTGAGGATGAGGAGTTGCTTGGAAACAAAATCTACTACATTTATTTCATCACCTATATTCTTGATGAATTAATCATATTTATGGTGCAAGAATTGAAGATAAATATGGTACAATATGCAAGGAAGGATGGAAAAGACATATAGTCCCTCACCCATAATACATGTTGTAAAAGTTAACACACAAGGGAAGGGCAAGAAACCTTTAGTGGTTGTATGCAGAGTAGTATGATTGGATACACACACATATAGAACAAAACTGCACGAGGAATGTGAGAGGGAATACAAAGAGAAGAACATTGTTGGAAGCACAAACTTACAACATAATATGGGAGAAAGTGACCTTGCTAGAGAAGGGGCATGAAATTGCAATGTATTCACAGAGATTGAAGAATGTTGAGGAGAATGGTGTAAAGAGAATCCTTTTGTGTTTAGAAGGTGGACTCACGATGGAATCTAAACCCCTACTTAACAAGTGCAGACATTGTGTACTATGGGACTTCTTGTGGTGTTTGTGGTGTTTTCATAGGTGGAGACCTTGAGGGTGGGTGCACTCTAGATTCAGATGAAATATAATAGGTTGAGGGATGGTGCTTTATTGTTGGAATTATGATTAATATGTTTTCCTTGATGGAAACCTACTTGATGAGTCGTTTTTTGATGGCAACCTACTTAATAAGGAAGTCAACATGATGTTAGGAGGATGAGTATTCATGTCAATATAGATGTGACAGAAAGATTGGACAAAGGAAAACCAATTCATGGAGAGAGGAATTATAACGATGAAGTTTGAATAATTATACATAGGTTCTATGAAGAAAATCTGTGTAAATACATTGGTATGGTGAAGCAAAGTCATGTATAGGCGGGTTCTATGAAGCAAAGTTGAGTACATACACAGGTTTGGTGAAGAAAATTCATGTATATGCAAGTAATATGAATAAAATCCACATACATACACAAGTATGAAGAAGAAAAGGTGTGTACAGTTTCCGCACCATGATGTTTTAAATACCAAGGGTCTTTACCATGGTATTGACCCACAATATTGAGCCCAACAATAGATCTTTGATCCCATCAATGAATACCATTGACATTAGGGTGGTTATGGCCTATGGTATTGGATAAGGGCTAGGATATATAAGGAGATAAATGACAAATTACTTGGGTGTGCAAGTAATGAATATTTCCAGAATAGTTAGATCTTAAGCAAGTGAGCATGTAATGGGCTATTAATGATTAGTTTGTTCTGAAACTACATATGCACCTCAGAATTTGATGATGGATCAAACCCAATAGATATGAAATTACTAATTATTGTATAATATTCTTATGGGTTGATTTGACCTGTGATGATAATGTTTTGATGCATTATTATTTTGTGTATGTCAAGATATGGGTATGTCTAAAGTTCTATTGTGCAGTGAAGGTTCGTGCCAATAATTGCAGATCTGTACATGGGTAAGAGAACATGAAATATGAATACATACGCGAGTTTAATAACGATAAGTAACATATTGGTTCATATTTCTACATGGCTTTGATTCATTAAAAGTGCATATACACGTGAATGTGTTTTGAGGAAAGTGTGTACATAAGCTAGGGCTTTGTTGAATAAAATGTCTTATCAGTCTAATCAATCTTAGTGTGTTTCTATTGTCTATCAATTACTTAATGATCTAGGATTAATAGTGATGTTTGAAGGTGAATTGATTGAGGATTGATATGTCGAAGAGTGATGATGCTAATAGTTGTATGTGATTGAATATCAATGATGGTTCTATGATTATTTCAGAAGGATTCGGTGGCTTTGTGTGTTACTCAAAATTTGTTTCAGAATGACAATGATTTAGTTTCATGGTTGAATGTTTTGAGATTTGTACGTAGTTATGCTTCATGGAATTTGTGTATACATGTGGGTTTTTCTACAGTAGAGTGGTGTATATATTGTAGCATTTTATTGATTAGGGATTTTTAGCTAGTTTAGTGAGTTGATGCAGTGTTTAGGTTCAGTGTTGGTATTCTCGTAATAATGATTTAACTACTTTGATTGTTTGAGAATAAGTTGATTGATTTGGGTTGTAGATTTTAACCCCATACAAAAATGACCGCAAACGAATTCCTAAAAGTAGAAGCTAAACATTGGAGAGAGAATAAAACATAAAACAAATATACACATATATTATCCCATGGATCCAAAAAATGGGACTACTAGATTGACTTTTATTATATTCCTTTCAATGTTACAATAAATATATATACATGTCGAAGCATGCATAAACCCCAATCCATTAACCCTAGATTAGAACATAACCTTAATTCCCTTGACTAGATCTACAAAATACCATCAACAAAAAACTATCATACCCAAAACCATGTGCAAAATTCATGCACAAAACCATAGGTAGGTCCGCCCATGTAATATATGTTACAAAGAAAAAAATCCTTGGTCATTACCCCGAACACCATGCAAGGAGGCTACCGGCCCTTGCTGTGCCTGGCGCAATGTACAAGGAGCTTGTCGTCCCCCTGTGACTCCCCCACATGTGGGGTAGTCATGGAAAGAATATAACACACCCAACATTCTCCCACTTGTTTTTACTTTCCATAAGGGGCCACATGAGAGTTTAGTCATTAGTCCCTCCCTACAATGCCCATTGTTTCCTTACACAAAGAGAACTTCTTAGTGGTCAAAGACTTTATCAATGCAGTTGTATTATTCTTTTAAGTGTCCACCTTGACGAGCAACACCTTTTTGTCCTCAACCATATCCCTCACAAAGTCATACTAAACATCAATGTACTTTGTCTTTGAATGATAAGCATGATTCTTTGCCAAGAAAATTGCACTTTTTCTATCATAGTATATCCTTATAGCTTGTTGTCCTATCCCCATTCTTGGACACAATCTCTACAACCAAACTGCTTCCTTGCGTAGATGAGTGGTTGCCATGTATTATGCCTCTATAGTTGAAAGTGCCACTACAGTCTCTCTTATTCATCCAACTGACTTTACCTCCAAATATGTTAAACACATACCTACTTGTAGATCCTCTCTAATCCAGATCTCTAGCCTAGTCTACATCAACAAAGCCATGGATGTCCAAAACTTTGCCCAGTACTAGTCTTCCTTGTTCGCACAAACCATAATCACTAGTTCTGCATAAATACCTAAAAACCTTCTTCACTCATGTCCAATGCTCCTCCCCCGGCAGCCCCAAGAGTTAGCTCAATCGGTGAGATCAAGTGCCTCACCAGTGGGAGGTCACAGGGTCAAATCCCGAAAGCTCTTGGGGTTAGGTCAATAAATAGGCCGACGGGTGTTGATGCCCTTTCGGTGGCATCCACTCAGTGTTAAAAAACCCTGTACGTATTCGCTATCCACTAACCCTAGTATACGTGAACCAGTAAGTGGAAAAAAAAATACTCCTTCCCTGATTTTGACATAAAACTGCTCAATACTCCCACTACATGTGCAATGTCTATTCTAATACATACCATTTCATAAATCAGATTAATGACTACATTTTCATATGGAACATGGGGCATGTCCTCTTCCTCTTCTTATGTCTTGGGACACTATTCAACAGATCATTTTACGCCTACATGAATAAGAACCTCCACCGATTTACTATCCTGCATAATTAACCTCTGAAGTATTTTCTGAACATACTTCCTCTGGTTTAACTAGAGCTTCCTCTTTTCCTGATCTCATTTAATTTCCGTGTCCAAAATATAGTTTGCAACACCAATATATTTCACGTCAAATTTGGAGGACAATAGGGTCCTCAAATCCTCTAAAATTTCTTTGTCATTTACAACCAGCAACATATCATCCAGATACAAGGCCAGATAAATAACATGGTCACCAATTAATTTAAAATACATGCAATGAACTCCTTTGCTTCTAGTGAAGCCAAGTCCCCGTATAAATGTATCAATTTTTTGATACCACATCCTTGGTGACTCTTTTAACCCATACAAAGACTTTTTAACGTGCATACCAGTTCTTTCTTATCCTTCACCGCAAAGCCTTCAGGCTGCTTCATGTAGATATCTTCTTCCCCATCCCCATGAAGAAATGATGTCTTCAAATCCACCTTTTCTACTTGAAAATCAAAAGCAACAATAAAAAACAAAAGTAATCTAATAAAAGATACATTGGCAACAAGAGAAAAAAATATCAACAAAATCAATTCCCGACACCTCAGAAAAACCTTTTTCTATGAACCGAGCTTTGTATTTCTCCATCTTGCCTTCTACATTCATCTTCTTCATAAACACCTATTTTCTTCCAATGGGTTTCCTTCCATTGGGAAATTGCACTAGATACCACGCCTCATTTTTGTGCAAATATGCCATTTCAACAACCATGGCCTCTTTCTAGAGCTTGCCATCCTCTAAATCTACTATTTCCCTCACATTTATGGGATCATCATCTTGCTTCCTTCATTCCTGATCTAATCTTCTCATAGCTAGAGTTTGTGTCTCTTCGTCTTCTAATTCCTCTTCCGTTGTAGAGTTTGATTCTTCCTCCTTTAGTTCAAAATCTATGTTCTCAGGTTCCTCTGGTAGGACTTCATGTTTAATAACGTATTTCACCTCTCTAAACACCACATCTCAGCTATACGTAACCTTCCTTGTTTCTGGGTTTCAAATGTTATAATGTTTTAAACCATCCTTATACCTAATAAAGATGCACCTTTCAGATTTACTATGCAACCATGTTCTTTTCTCCTTTGGAACATGTGCATATGCATCACATCCACATACCCTAAGATGTGAAAGAGATGGTTTCTTACCAGTCCATAAGTCTTATGGATTCTTATCCTCCAATGCCAATGAAGGTGATTTGTTGACCACGTAACATGCAATCTCCATCACCTCTACCCATAATTCTTGTCCTAACCCAACACCACTAAGCATGCTTCTTGCATTTTCCATCAACGTCCTGTTCATTCTTTCTACAACTCCATTTTGTTGACGTGTGTACGGAGTAGTCTTCTACCGTGTTATACCACACTTCTTACAAAACTCTTCAAATTCCTTCTTACAAAACTCTCCACCGTTATCTTTCCTCAACACGTTTATCTTCTTTTTTGTCTAGTTTTCTACCTAAGCCTTAAATTATTTAAAGCTGTCAAAGACTTCAGATTTCTTCCGGAGGAAATATATCCATGTATTCCTTGACAATTCATCTATAAATGATACATAGTACACATGCTTACCCAGTGACGAAACTCACACAGGTCCAAATACATCACCCTGAACAAGATCTAATATTTTTTTCACCCTCTTAGCACAAGAGGGGAAACTCATCCAATTCTTCTTCCCATATACATAATTTTCACAGAAATAAAAATCTAGACATAAATTAGACATACCTTATACCATACCATTACCATGAAGTACTTGGTAGCCCTTCCCTCTAATATGTCCAATCCTTTGATGCCATAGCATGGTATTTTCTCCAGATACCATTAGATTTTTTTCTCCACTCTTAGGAACCACAAAATTGTTGCACCCATAAATAACAGTGCTACCCTAAAGCTTTTACAAAGTTCCAATCCGAATTTCTGCACCAATACTAGTGCTTCCTAAACCATCTTGTAGTATCTTTCTCAAACACTATTTTTACACCTGCATCATCCATCTTGCTTATAAAAATAAGATTTGTGGCCAATGTAGGAATACGGAGAACACCAGAAAGTCTTCTAAGCCTTACACCTTAGAAATTCAATTTTACTTTTCCACGATATATGATTCTAGCCTTCCTATCATCCCCCATGAATATTTCATGACCATTATATTTATCATACTCATAGAACAACTATCTTTGGGGAGTGAAGTGAAAGGAGGCATCCGAGTCAATCAACCATGCCTCATGGTCTACATGTGTAATTGAAGAAGAAGCCAAGTACACATCCACACCTTCATGTGAGGTGGTTTTTTTCTTTTGTAGAAGAGAAATCATAAGATCCCTTTTCTTTCTTAGGAACTTTATATTTATTGTCCCTTTTGAAGTGCCCTTCATTTCCACATTTCCAGCACACCTTTAGCAATTTTATTGGATATTTAGATATCCCTTTAGATTTAGATCTCCCACTCGAGGAATTATTTTTGTTTCTGTTATGGGACCGTCCTCGTATAGATAAGACATAACCAATATAGCCCTCCATATTTTTCCATCTCATCTCCTCTAATAGAAAGGATGAGACTATTTCATCAAACTGGAAGGTCATTGCATTGCTACCTACTGCAACAACGAGACTATCCCAAGAATCTGGTAGAGAACACAACAAAATAATGCACTTATCTTCATATGAAATTTTGGGATGAATAGATAATAATTATCTTACCATAATATTAAAGGTATTCCAATTCTCTGTCACTAAGTGTCCATCTTTCATCCTTGGGTTATATTGGTTTTTTCATAGGAACAATTTATTCAATAGAGACTTAGATTGGTAGAAAGTCCCTAACTTGTCCCACAAAGCCTTTGTCGAAGCTTGAAGTGATACATTCATCAATACTGAATTTGAGACACACAATCGTATTGTGTTATTTTTTTTCTAATCCAACTTATCTCAATCTTCGACTAACATTCTTGTTGGTTTAGCACCCACACCTACAGCAATCCAATAATCTTTATCCACTAGCAGATCCTCGATATTGAGTTTCCACAACTAATAAATATGACCATTAAATTTCTAAGTATCTATCTTTCCACAACTCGCCATCGTCTTTGAACACAAGAATCGATTGTGTAGATCTCCCACTGAGTAGGGTCTATGAAAGACCGAAGAAAAGACCCTAAGTAGTAAAGGCATCCCCTTGAAGTCAAAACAATTTTGATACCAATGTAGGTTTTAACCCTATACAGAAATTACTAGAAAACAAATTCCTAAAAGTAGAAAATAAACAATGACAAGAGGATAAAATAGAAAACAAATATACACTGAGATTTTCCCCTGGATCCTAAAACTAACACTACCATATTGATTCTTTATTATATTCATTTCATTGTTACAATACACATATATACATACCGAAGAATCCATAAATCCCAATACATTAACCCTGTATTAGAACATAACCATAGTTCCCTTGACCTGATCTACAAAATACCATGGACAAAAACCATCATGCCCAAAAAAATGGGCAAAATCCCTGAACAAAACCATAGGTAGGTCAACTTACCAAATATAGCATCAACTAATAAAATTATTGGGGTGTTGTGCCAGACTCCGTGCAAATGGGCTACTACCCTCCTGCAAACCCGTCAACAGGGATGGCTACGGCCCCCCTTGAGACCCCCTTGCTGTGCCTAGTGAAAAGTAGAGGTTGAATGGTCATGGAAATGATACAACACATAACTATGGTTTCAATGATTGACTGATTTTTTGCAGTGATTAGTTTCAATTCTAATATTTGGTATTGGGCTTAAATGATGATAATGGGTCCAATCTGAAAATTTCATGAAACGTGGCCTACAAGTTGTGATGATTTATAGCAGGTGGATCTAGTGTGAAAATTTATGAAACATGGTCCACAGAGGTGTTGAGGGTTGAGACCTTCAGTTGGGTGTCGATAAACGAGATCAGGGGGTTGGAACTCCCTTAAAGTGGGTGCTAGAGAATGAGAGAAGGTTGTAGGCTTCTACAGGTGGGTTCCTATGTGCTATTGTGGCTTTGCACCAGTACAAGGTTATAAGAATTTTTTATTTATAATGAAAAGAAGGTAGAGACGACAACAATAGTGGTTTTTTCCCACACTGGTTTTCCACCTAAAATCATGGTGTTCATCTGTCTTTCTTATGTGTGATGGTTTATTTTGTTCTTACCGCACATGGTTACAGTTTAATTAATTCTAAATGATGTACTGATACAGTGATTCAAGTCAAACATACCATGAATTTATTGGAAAGTAAATTTACTAGATATATGCTAGTTGTATACATAATAGTCATGCATATACACAACTTTTTCAGTAAAGTCACATACAAAAATATTAGTAAGAAAAGAAATATTTAAGTGGCTTTTAAATATTGATTCACCCCTCCCTCTCAATATTTTTCCCAACAATTTGTATCATAGTAGGTCCTTCGAAAGAAGCTTGATTGCTTGGAGAAAGATTCATCAAGATGATAAATCAAGAGGGGACATCATCTGTCATGCCACCATTGTTCAAAAAAACCAATCTAGTTTTCTAGAAGGTGAGAACAAGAGATTACTCACAGTCACTTGGAGTAGATGTATGGGGAATCATTGAAGAAGGCTATGAACATCCATACTCCATTCCCATAAATGAAGAAGAAAAATAAGAAGTATGAGACCAATGAAAAGTCTATAAATTCTCTGTTAGGACGCTTGTGAGAATCATAATTTGTCAAAGTCATTCACTTGACTACAAAAAAGGCTATATGGTACAAGATCACCCAAAGCTATGAAGGTGACACCAAGGTAAAAGGTGCCAAAATTCAAACTCTTAGAATTCAATATGAAGCTTTCATAATGCAAAATGAAGTATCACAAGTTTCTTTCTTAGGGTAGATGAGATTGTGAATTCTATGAGAAATCTTGGTGAAGAAATAAAAGAATCATCACTCATTGAAAAAGATAGCATGGTATCTAACTCCTAAATTCGATTAAAAAGTTTCTTTCATAGAAGAAATGCAATCATATTGTTGTACAACTGAATTGGATTTTAAAAACCTATGAAATGAGAAATGTGAGTCCCTCAGATATCATAGAAGATGCATTCAAACCTACTGCAAAAGGAAAAGAAAACGAAGAATCAAGTTATGTATTGGAAGAAGAAGAGGCAAACTTCGTAAAGAAAGTCCAAGTTGGTATTGAAAGATTTAAGGGCAAGATTTCCTTCAAATGTTTTTCTTTTGGTAGAGTTCGCCATTATCTTCTAAGTGTCCCTATAGATAAAATCATGAGAAAAGAAAACAAGATAAAAAAATAAATAGGAGAAGGTCTGAAAACAAGAGAATTTTTTATACACATGATGATAGTGATGGTCTTTCAAATGGTGAAGAATGTGAGTTTGATCAAGAATGTCAATTACTTATGTCATTTAAAGATAGAAGCAGTAATGAGTCTGTTGCCCTATAAGAAAAGGATATATTTATTGAAAATTTTGACAGTGATATATTAGATGCAGTGACAGTTACACATGTCATGAAATATTGAATTTTGGGAACACCCTGATTTCCATTAATCAAGAATTAAGAAGATGGTAACAAAGAAATATCATGTATGGGATTTATTTCTAACCATGGTCCATTTCATTGTTTATGAAATAATGATAGTGATGATGACACTGAATCAACTTAACTTGCACTCATGGGTAAAAGTGAAATCAAACACTCCAAAGAAAAATCAAATCAATAAATGTTGCCTCTAGAAGTAGAATATCAAGGCATGTGAAAAACAATGATCAATGTAGATGTGCTTATGATAAGAAAACATAACTATCATCAACGGAAATAAAAGATGCAGTTTAATCTATTCAACTGTGATGTCTCTAGTATGTAATAGCTACACTAAGATTCCTCCATCAGATCAATAAGTGTAGAAGAATAGTAAGGCCTTGAGTGACACCTTTTGTAGCATACCCAATTCAACATTAAATATGGTTATGCATTATACAACTACAAAGGAACTATGGGATAAGATACAAGAAATCCATGAAGAAATACCAAAGGAAGATTCCTCTTCAAGGGAACTTCTAGGTAATCTTATGTCTAACAATGTTTCAACAAATGAACATGATAACAAGACAACCTTTGTTATGTCATATGGACTTGATGATTTAGAGGAAGACAGGTTAGGAGAAATTTTTGATCTTAGAACAAAACCTTATCTTGCTTTGAAAAAGATGGTTAATATTAAAGATAAGTTGCAGGGATATCATAAAAAGGATCATATTAAATCAATAAATGTTGCTATGGAGTCTAAACAATATTGTGAATGCCTTGAAGTTGATATCATCTCTCTAAGAGAAAATATCGAAAAATTAGATAAGTGGAATGAAGAACTACTCCAATCATTTGAAGAATAGGAAAATGGGTTGAAAGATGAGAGTCTCAAATTAAAAGAGCAAGTGGAAAAAGGAAGAAGGGTTGAAGAATGTATGATGAAGCATGCTCTATAAAAGGAAAAGAAATATCAAAGTATGTAGGTTCAGGTAAACATCGTAAAAGGTAGATTAGAAGAAAAATATAAAGATTTTTTATTTCAAGATAGTACTAAGATTTTGGATAATATTCCTAGTAGTTAAAGGTCTCTCGCCATAAAATTTGATCTTGGCTTCCATGAAACTATTGAAGGAGAATCTGGTTCACAAGATCAGGCAAGGAATTTAAAAGGTTACAATGCAAAACCTGAAATGCTCAACAAAGAGATAAGAGGTCAACCTAATCAAAAATCAAGGAAAGTGAATCTTTGAAGAAAATTGTTTACTCCTAATGCTTTTTTTATTGATAAGTGGGTGAATCTTGAAAATCACTCTTACCCTATGGCTGAGAGGCTATAACTTAGGGGCATCTAAGTTGTCAAAGTCACCTCGGGATCACACCCGGCCTGAGCTACACCAGCAGAAACCATGCTGGATTTTTGGTATCAGTGAGACTAGAACTAGTGACCTTTGCTTAAGGAGTGCCTTAATAGCGTGCTCCCTCACCCACTATTCTACATCTCTTTGATGTTTATTCCTAATGTTAATCGATTCTCTCCTATGATAAAATAAGGTTGAATGCTTTATATGTCATAATTAGGGACATGTTGCGGCTAATTGTAGAAGTAAACAGTTTCAATGGCAAGCAAATAACCGCTTCACAGAAAGATCATCAACTTCCAAGTACTTAGGATTCTTTAAAGGATATTGTTTTGCTTGAAATGTACTTGGTAACAAATCTATTAATTTCAATAGAAGGAATATGAAACAAAAATATTATTATTCCTCTACTCATATAAGATGTTATGCTTGTAACAAGTTTGGGCATATAGAAAATGAATGCAGGAACAAATCTATGGATCACCTAACACAACATAGCAAACAAATAGATAAACATATTTATGTCAAAAGACCTGAAAAGGGTAGTTCCATCAACATTTCTCATAATAAGCATAATTAAGAAGAACATATAAGGTGTCGTCTTTCTCTCTACTCATTTGAAGAAGAAGATGAATGATACATAAATAATAGACTCTCTCATCAAATGACTGGAGATAAGAGCAAGATGGAGTATCTCAAGAAAAACTAATATGGTAATATTATTGTTATAAATAATGCTCCAGCAAACGTTTTGGGAAAAGGTAGAGCAATAATTAATAAATATAGAGGAGTAGTTAACACTTCATTAGTTCATGGGCTAAAGTAGAATATTCTAGGTGTAGGTTAAATCGCAAATAAAGGGAATATAATTGTGTTTACATCGACCAAGTGCAAGGTTATAGATGAAGAAATGGGAAATGTTATTATAATAGGATATAGAAACCCAAACAAATTATATGTGCTTGAAGGAAGAAATTCTTGCAAATGTGTGGAGGATTCAGGCTCAGAGTATAATAATATTATGCCCATTGTAGTCCATTATATTTAAAAGAATACTTCTAACAATTACTTCAGAAGTGATGTGAGGTACATGACCTCATAAGAGTTGAATATTATTATCACATCCTCAATATTAGTGATCTATAATATCAAGGGGAGAAATACATGTTTTGTCTTAAAGATGATTCCCAAGACTGTTTCCATATTCATGTTTCTTGTATTATTCACAATGAGTCTCATGCAGTAACAATGAATAGGTACAAACAATACAAGCTCAGGGGGAGATGAAGTTGTGAAGTTTCAGTATTTTACTTTCTGTATCAAGATCCTATGAAGACAAGTCACATACATATGAGAGTTTTGATCTAATCTCTTGTGCATGTTTTGATATGATGAAGAAACGTTGGGATAGACTCAGGAAAAGGCTCTAGTATGCTTCAAATAATTATTATTTTGCTTTCTAGTTTCGATGATTGATTATTACAGTTTGTTGATGGTATTTATAAGTGGTTTTGGATTTTATAAGTTTCTGATGCATTGATGGATAACCAAGTGATGCAGATACTTTGATGTCCTTACTGATATCTGAGATTATATGATTAGACCTAATAGTGAATAGTTGGCACAACTTCAGGGGGGAGCATTGGCTATGCTTCTAATTAGGCATTTTTGGCATTATGTTTTCTTTAGAATTCCTTGTTACATAATGATGCTTATCAATGGTGATGTTGGTTATGTTGTTGAAGTTCTTGAATAATGATGCATGAGTTGCTAATTATGGTTGAAGCTTATTAGATGTGGGATGAAAGAAAACTCTATGATATGTTGGGAAGATGTAGACCTTGCTATCATTATTTGATGATCATTTTGTTTTCATGGATGATGCTTACGTGATTACCCAAGCTACATGGTATGATGGAAATGGTTTTTTGAATATATGGTTATTCATATTTTACTTCTATATATATTGGTTCATACTTGGAGACATTGCATGAAAACATATGTTTCTTTGATGAACATTGATTGAGGCTATTCCTACAAAGGGAAAGAGAAAGTTAGCCTTGATGAGGTCAAAATGATGAGTTGATAAGAAGATATCTATGAAAAATCTTATGTTGCATACTTGGTCACACGTTGATCATATTGAAAATACATTGTCTTATATTTCATATTGATGATATCTATGGTACATATCCTACATAGTATATGATGGTTGTTGAAGAATATCTTGGTCTTGTTACCTCACTATAGAGGTACTTTGTTAGGGTTATAAATGTCATATATGCTCCTTGATGTAAAGGTCATGTAAAGACGTATGATGTAATAATTGTAATATTCACTCATGGTTGAACTATTAAGGTCAAATCAATTATGAATGTAATCCCATTTTGGATGGTTGATGTAATAATGAAGTCAAATATGTAACCCCACTATGATTGCATGATTACTGTAAGTTTGCGTCCTTGGTGATAGAAGAATTCATAGAGTCATGTACTTCATTGAAAATATTTAAGAAGTTTTAGCATGTGGTCGAAGGGTGCATTCTTAGAATATAGTGAAGATCAATAATGCTCATGTCACTACAAGGAAAGAGAAGCCTTCATTCAGCATTTGTCAGTCCTTTGCCCTTGATGTCAAAGGGGGAGAGTAACTTGATTTTTGAGTAGAAATTAAGTCCAAAGGGGGAGATTGTGTGCATTATGACTAATGTGTTATCCTTGATGGCAACCTACTTGATTAGTTGTCTTTTGATGGGAACCTACATAATAAACATGTCAACATGACGGTAGAAGGGCGAGTATTCAGGTTAGTACAGTGACAAAAAGATTGGAACATTGAATATCATTTTAGAGACAGAGGAATGATAATGGTAAAGTTTGAAGAAGTATGCACAGGTTGTATGAAGCAAAGTCATGTACATACATAGGTATGGTGAAGTAATGTTGGCTATACATAGGTTCTATGAAGCAAAGTTGAGTACATAGATAGGTTTGGTGAAGAAAAGTCAGGTATATGTAGGTTATGGGAAGAAAAGCCACTTAAACATGCTGATATGAAGAAGAAAAGGTGCGTAAAGTTTCTGCACCATTGTATTCCGAATACCAAGGGTCTTTACCATGGTATTAACCCATAATATTGAGCCCAGCAATGCATATTTGATCCCGTTAAGGAATACCATCAACATTAGTGTGGTTGTCAATTGTGGTATTGGATAAGGCCTAAGTTATATCAAGAGAAGGAGATCAAAGTACTTAGGTGTGCAAGTAATGAATATTTCACGAGAAGATAGATTTGATGCAAGTGTGCATGTAATGGGCTATAAATGATTTGTTTGGTGTGAAACTACTTATGCATCCAAGAATTTGATGATGGACCAGATCCAATAGATATGAAATGACTATGTATTGAATAATATTCTTATGGGTTGATTTGATCTTTGATGATAATTTTTGGATGTGTTAGTATACTGTGTATGCTGAGATATGGGTATGTTGAAACTTATGTTGTGCAGCAAAGGTTTGTGTCAATTATTGCAAATCTATACATGGGTATGATAACCTAAAATACCCATACATACATGAGTTTAATGCGATTAAGTCGTGTATTGCTTCAAATATGTACGCGGGTTTGATTCCTAAAAAGCGTGTATAGATGCGAAAGTGTTTTGAGGAAAATGAGTATATAAGCTAGGGTTGTACATAATAAAATGTCTAATCAGTCTAATCAGTCCTTTTGTGTTTCTATGATATATCAATTACTTGATGGTCTGGGATTAATAATGATGTTTGAATATGAATTTATTGAGTATTGATATATTGAAGAGTGATGATGCTACTAGTTGTATGCCATTGAACATCCATGATCATTTTATGATTATTTGGAAATGATATAGCAGTTCTCTGTGTGAATGAAAATTTATTTCAAAATGGCAGTGATTCAAGTTTAGGGTTCAAAATTTTCAAATATGCATTCAGTTATGCTTCAAGGAAATCATGTATAGATGTGGGTTTGCTAAAGTAAAGTTCCATATATATTCTGACATTTTCTTTATCAATGTTTTTTAGATGGTTTAGTGACTTGATGTAGTGTTTAGGTTCAGTGCTAGTGTTCTAGTTATAATGATCTAACTACTTTGATTGTTTGAGAATAAGTTAATTTATTTGTGTCTCAATTGGTAGAGTGATTGGTTGATTCAGTGGGTTCAATGATTGAATGATTTTTCGCATCAATTAGTTTCAGTTTTGATATTTGGTATTAGGCTTAAATGATGCTAGTGGGTCCAATATGAAAATATGATGAAACATGGCCTACCAGTTGTGATGATTTATTTCAAGTGGATTGAGTGTGAAAAGTTATGAAATGTGGATGCCACATAGGTATTGGGGGTGATTTTTCAAGGTTACGTGGCCCACATGTGGTTTCCACATCATAGATACATGTTGGTGTGGTAAGAGTCAATTGGTCATTCTTTAAAAGGGCATAAATTGCAATCTCAGAGTTTGGCTGAGATCAAATTTATATCAAATGAATGTTATTGATGATTTGAATGTGAAGGTGTTGTCGAAAGTTTACAATGTAAACTTTGGTGAAGAAGAAATTTTTTAACCCCACTTCTATAATGAAATCGTGGAGGATGGGTTAGTTGAAAGTAACAACTCCTATCATCTTGTGAAGTCCAAGGGGGTGAGGGGGAGTATTATAGTGTGATACGAGTGTTCCCATGTTCAACAGTCAAACTGAATGAAGCTAGGAGGATGAAATTTGAAATCTCTTACAGAGTGACCTTGGAGAAAGAGTTCAATATTGGACCCTTGAAAGGATAAAGTTTATTCTTGTTATAGTGTGGTATCAGGTATGATTATTTTTTGTTTGCAAATGTGTTATGGTTATAGAATTTTGACTAATTATTGTGTATAGTATGCATTTTGAAGTGATAGGAATGGAAGATTCTGATATGTATCTTATATTCTAACTTGCATACTCACTTGAGATTTGGTCTTTTAGTTAGCCTCACATGAACATGGTTATTACAAATAAGATAGGGTCATGGGTAAATGTGTTGTTTTTATTTTTTATTGGATAACAGTTATTTGTGTGTAAAAACATGTAAGAAGACATGAAAAAACAACAAGAGAGTAAAGGAATGAGTAGAATAATGGTGTAATACAACAATGATACGTGTTAACATGACCATGGAGAAGAGTTCACAGGGAAAAGGAAATAGGAAGACTCCCCTGACTGGATTGATACCCTCAAAGGTTTGGGGGATGAGATAAGAATTTTCTGAGGATAACAATGAGAAGATTGTCAGAACTAAGGAAAAGAAGGTAGAAGTAAATGTATTTGTACTATAGAGATTATCATATTTGCAAATACAAAAGAAGCATGAGCTAAGTGCCAACCACCTATGGAAACATAAGTACAGTTAGAGTCCATCATGACTTGGGAAGTATAAATGGGGGACTAAAGGTACAGATGGAAGAAAATATAAAAACATTACATAGTGAGATAGTTGATGATACAATGAGAGGTGGAAATCCATTAAGTTATCCAGAAATAAGAATAGGTAGTCATGAGAAATTGTCTAGTTCCGCAACTAAGATGGACTATCAACAAAAGAAGAACTAGAAATATTTTATGAAAAAATAATTTCAGAAGGAAAAACCTTCTGCATTTGAGGGAGAGTTGATGAAGTTTGAGCAAGGAGAAACATGGCTACTAAGAAATAAAAATCCATTCAAAGTACATGATTACTTTGAGAATATCAAAGAAGAAGTAGTCATTTTTAGATTGAAGGGCAAAGATCATATTTCGTGGGAATACTTGAGGAATGTTAAGAAGATTAAATAAAAGCATATATCTTGGAGAATATTTGGGAGATATTCTTGGGATAAGTACATATGAAAAAGGTACTATAACAACAAGGTCAAGAAGTTTTATGTGAGAATTTAGGAAAATTGGTGGCTAATGAATACTCTGAAAAAATCTTGGATTTGTTGAGGTACATGACTTATGCGAAGGATAGGAAGTTAAACATTCAAAGGTATCTTAGTGTTTTGCAACATGCATTAAAGGAAATAATATAATTTGATGAGAAAAAATCTTAAAGAGGACATCATTTGAAAAATGAGTTAACACTATGATCAATCCAAGCATAAGATCAAGTTCTGAGTTGATTATAAAGAAAACGGTAAATCTAACCTTAGAGGAAAAGGACGAATACATGAAAGAGATCAACCAGGAGATAGGATTGTGATGTTTTCCACTTTTTCTAAGGGAGATTCCAAATAAAAATATACGAATGTTGACAACGGATAGTTCTCTAATTTTTTATGGGATGAACCCTAGGGATTCAAGAGAGAACCTATCAATTTTTGTACTTATAGAGAAAACCATAAGAAAAAATATTTTTCAAAGTGATATTGGACCATTCAAAGGTTGTACAATGTGTAAGAAGTAGAGATGGTGATGGATGTGGCTTGAAACGTGCCACATATCTCTATCATGTACGATTATCGATTGGTTGAGCATACATCCTTAGTGATCGAGATGTAAGGTATGGTTATTAATAAGTATGTTTCAATTCTGATTGACACAAGTTCTAATTTTAGTTACATTATCCCGAATGTCTCAAAGAAATGTGAAATTCAAAATATAAACCATGAAATGTCACGGTTATTTCAGCTAGCAATGAGAATGAAGAGGTCCCTTTAAGACATGGTTAGAACATGTCTAGTAATAATAAATGGCATGCCTACATAACTGGATTTAAATATGTTACCATTGGGTTCTCATGATGTGATAGTCAACATGAACTAGCTCACTGGCCATAAGGCTAAGATGTATTGTTATAATAAATCAATATAATATATCACCGATGAAGGAAAGGTAGTAACAATGAATGGAGTAAATAATCCCATTAATACCTATAAACTATTGACATTGTAAAAGAATTGGTTCATCCAACAATAGTGTGAGTTGTGTGATTTCCATGTACCCAATTGTTGATGAAAAAAATTAACCAACCAACTTGTGAGAAATCATTGGTTGTGATTCAAAATTAGACCCTTTTCCATTTTCTATAGCAATTTCAACCAAAATATGGGTCTGGTTGCCACTAAGGAAACTTTCTCCAACAAATAGAGACTTATGAATAAAGGATAAACAATTAAATGAATTTTAAAGGAAATAATATAAAGGAAGTAATAATTACCACTAATCAAAGAAATATAAATAAAATTAATCTAAAATTATTTATGTCTTACTGAGCTAATATATAGACAAATATATTTCAGGTATCTTATTTGGCATATGTGAAATAGAAAGAAAAAAATAAACATGAGCTATATATCAATAGGTATACTAATTGTAATAGATCAACTATAAAAACAAACAATAATTCATTTTAATAGTTAAATTAACTTTATTCTTTCACAACATTCACACAATGGTTCTGACTTTAATGTGCTAATACTCCTAAAAGGAGGTAGCCAATAGTAACTAATTTCCATCATTCACTATCAAAACAATAAAGGAAAAGTATTTATATCAATTTCAAGTAAGAATGAATAAGAAAATTAATGTAATAGTACCATACGTGCTTAATCTCGTAGAAGCCTCAAATCACAGTGGTCTAGAAATATCTTAAGAAATTATGAACTTTAGAATAGTGCAAAGTCTACTTTCTTAGAAATTTCAGAACCCATTACTCAGGGTTGAACTACTATGTAAATAATATTACAAAATGAAGGATAAAGATCCCTTCCTAAATTTTCAGTCTTAACAAATGAAAGGAAAAAATAGGAAAGTAAAGGTTTGTTTTAAGTTTAAGCTAAAATAACTCTTTAACTTGTTGGAGTAACACCTAGAGAGGCCTCATTTGAAAGTTGATATTGAGATTAAATCTATAAGAGTTGTGAAATATGTGTAGGAGGTTCAAGCTTGATATTGACTTGGCACTCCAATACACATGCTTCTATGACTGGAAGTTATTGTACTACAATTATTTCAGTGACTAATTTGGTCATAAGTGAGTAACTTTGAGGTTTGACCAAAAATCTCCAAATAACATCTAGGTTAACTCTTGGAATTAGTTGAATGTTATCTCATTTTTCTTACCTACATTCTTACATCTTCTTTCTTAGTGAAATAGAACCTAGTGGCTTGTCTTATGATATCTCTGATTCAAGTTGTATATCTTTGATCACCTATATTATAGATTGAGTCAACAAGGAACAACTTTATTGTACAATTTTCATTAGCTCTCTTGAACTATGTAGTTTAGTCTTCCAGTATTTTAGTATTGTTTTATTTTGCAATACACTAATCTAGACTAGGGTAGGGGTATTTTTTTTCAACGTTTTTTCAAATAAGCAACATAGCTAGGTGTGTATCCACTTCTTCATACTTTGTCTTGTAGTTAATCATATCGTTATGTAACAAATCTACAAAACGTTGATGGTCTTGAGGAAGAAGTAGTTTGTTACAAAACTCCTCTTGTGCATGGAGGAGTTGTTGATTAATATCAAAGGCCTCTTATTTAAACTTACAAAGGTCAATTACATTTTTTTTTCTTCCTAGTTTGGCTAATTGAATATTCCTTTGTTCATTTGTTAGTTGTAACTTAGATTGCAATTTGTTGATTTCACCATTCAATATATTTTTCAACTTTTCTATCTTTTGAGTAAAGTTTTCCTGAGATTCGAAAACTTGTAAATTTAATTTAGATTGAGACTATTCTTAAGCGTGAGATAATTATTTCTCTAACTGTAATATTATTTTCTCATTTTGATCAAAGATTATGCATTAACTTGGTGATATGAAAAACATTGGCACTCACACATGCTCTAATAAAATGGTACAATTATTGAACTACTTGTTTTTCATTTAGTTGGGAGATGCCTAAAACTGCCTATGGAGTAGCTTCTATTCCTTCATCTTCATCTTCAACTTTTGTCTTTTTCCTTCTTCTTCTAGCTACAACCTTCTTTTTAGGGCTGAGGTAAAATCTAATGGAGGAATATACTCCATTTCAATAGATGATAGGGATATGACCATAATTTCTTCATGTGAGCTATTACGAGCAATGGTGTTAATGGGAGTCTTCATTATGATTCCATATGTGGCCAATTAAGTTGTTGTATGAGTTTCTTCATTTGTAGAAGGATGCAACACTCCTTGTTGTGGTTGCTAAACAAGTGTTTATATATCAATAAAAACCTTAGATACCTTCTATTGTATATATGAAATAACAATAGGATTTTAGGTACTTTATATTGCTCTAGAGCACTCATTATAGGCTTAAGAAACAATAGGATTTTAGGCACTTTATATTGCTCTAGAGCACTCATTATAGGCTTAAGAAACTCTTCACATTGTTGAATCATTTAGACCTAGTTAGAAATATTTTTAGTACTATATGCTTTCAAAAGTACTTCGGCATTTTCTTTAAAATATTGCTTAATATCCGTTGAATCTTCATCTGTGATGATTGTATGAGCCTTAGATGAAATAGCTTCCACAATATAATCTTTACGAGTTGATTGTTGTAAATTCAGGGGCAGAGATTCTTTTATTTCCTCTTTAAATGTCACAAAATGTTGATATTAATCAAGAGGAATTTCTTGGGCCTTCTAACAAGATTCCTCGTATGAGTGAATTCTGAGAAACATGTCGTCATAGGGGGGATTTTCATGTACATATTTTTTTATGAAATAATGCAACACAATGGTCACCTACATTACCTCAGGGGTCATGATATGGCAAGCGAATTTAGGTTGATCTTATAGTATTTAAATTCAGTAACTCATTTTTGGTGTGGATTGGGTTTTCAAGGGTATACATGCCAATTTGTATAGGAAAATTAGACCAAATCATTTTGGATTATTTCTAAAATTTAGATGCAATGTCGGTTTCAATTGTTTGGTAAATTACTTATTTTCAAATTAATCTATTTGAAATAAATAAGGAAAAATAATGTGGGGCTTCCTAAAAACCATTGTTGGGACCTGAGCGGGACTCAACGTGCATGTGGGTGGACTTATGTTTAATTCAAGAATTAAATGTCAATAACAAGAAAATTCAGAGGTAAAGAAAATGAAATTGAAATTACATGCAAATCAGAGGTGAATTTGTAATGGAGGGAAAAGTAGCTGGGGGTTTATATAAAATAGTTCCCTATCCTCTTGTTTAATATATTTTATTGAGTTTAGAGTTGGGGTATGTGTACGCAACATTCACATTGGTATCTATCTCGAGTTCTTCATGTGAGGGATACAGGGCTTTAAAATATTTTTAGAGGCAGCACAATCTTGGTTATTTTAATGAATGAGAATCTAGATTCCAGTTAGAAACTTTTCATTTCCAATAGTTTGTTCAAATTTGGTTTGTTGTTCATATATTTTCTTCCAGGTTATATTTATGCAGTTACTTCTTTTTTTCGTTAACTCTCCTAGCCAGAGAGTTTTCCAACAAGATTGAAAAGCCAGGAAGGTATCTGCCATGAAAAGAAGGTGATAGTGGGGGTCATAAATTTGCGTACTGCAAAGAGTGAGACCACGCATTGCAATAATGTTGCGATAATGCGTGGAAGAGGAATAATGTGCATGGTGAGGAGCATGGTGCTTGTCTTCCACATGAAACGATGACTATGGGGCCTCTATAATTCATAATTTGTTCTCTCCTATTTCTCACATTTTCTGTTCTTCTGGCCATTCATTCAGAGAGACATTCTCTGTGTTGGTATTCTTCAAATTCCATTTCAAAAATAGACATATTTCCCCATTGTCGGACCCACTCAAGCCTGTCTTGTTTGACACATTGGGTGGACCCAAGGGAAATATTTCTATTTATTATGTTGTATTTCTTATATTGGAAATTTCGACATACTGTAGCGTGATGTGACCATGAATTACTGCTCAAAATACATCAAGGGTATGGTGGTGTCTCCACAATAGCAGCTACAGTATCATCCCTTTTCTTCACCACTACCACCCGATGAGGATGCATCACCCCCTATGACAAACAATACATAAATGCAAGTATTCGACGGTGGCGGGGGAGATGCTCATTAGGTTTATCCAGAATCCCATACAATGCACAAATAATTGGTTGTAGACAACATTCATAAAGTTACATGCCGCTTTCGGAATAACATTGTCAATTGCAAAAATCGAAGGTAGGTATTTTGATCTTCACTATTTATACAAGGAATTCAATGGGCATAGTGGGCTGCAAATGGTTATTAAAATAAATAAAATGGAAGGATACATTGGTTGATAGGGAGAATACATGTGGCAACAACCTATGATTTCACTAGATTGAAGGGTTATTCTAGATTGCGAAAATCCATTCTATACTTTATCGAAGGTAGGCGCATTATAAGAAAAGCAAAATGCATCATGACATATAAGAATCTAGTTTCAAATACTATATGCATAGCTTGCAAAGGACGACTATTCTATTTTGGGACTTTTGTAGTCAATTATGTCGGTGGAGCCACAACCCAAAATTTGAAGAACCTAGAAGTTTTAAGTTTGGTTATAACAACCTATTTTAATTTTGTTTTAATTTCAATATTATATTTTCATGTTGTAACATGAGTTAGGTCATGAAAATCAAATTTAGAGCAGAAACTAAACCTACAGATTATATATGAATAATATTCATTAAGACCCCCACCAATTTCGTTAACTAGTCCTATGCAAACTAATTGGCGCACCACAATTCATATGTCCTAGAGTAGTAGTTTGAGAGAGAGAGAGAGAGAGAGAGAGAGAGAGAGAGAGAGAGAGAGAGAGAGAGTAACTTTTGGGAACCAAGGCTCCAAATCAATGGAAATAGAGAAATACAACAACAAAGAGAAGTGACAAAGGGGAAAGAATCTAAGTAGGTATAACAAACACACGTAGTGGAGGAAGGGAGAACAACAAAAAGTTGAATGAAGTCTGTAGTAGTTAGTTGTTGGTACTTGAGAGGAAAGTTTGGGACACCCATGCGGGAAGAAGAGATATGGGATATTTCGATTAAGAGGCTAGGAAACTCATAAGTAAAGGGTGAGGTGCACTAGGTGGGAGCAGAAAGTAGAGTAGATATTAGTGGGAAGCCTGCAATTCAAGATTCAAAGGTGGATTCAGGTTGAGTAGGGGAACCATAGGTGATCATGGACATCTAACTATAATCGTATCGAGCACAAGCCAATATTTTTTTTTGAGGGACAATTCAGACCCAAGTGGGACTTAGGGTGCATGTGGGTGGACTTGGGTTTAATTACAAAATTAAATGTAAATGACAACTAAAACCACATGTAAAGAAAATGAAACTAAAAGTACCTCGACATGAGAGGTGAATCTATACTGGAGGGGAAATCAAGTGGGTATTTATTTTATAATATTCCCATGTCCTCTCATTTAATATATTTTTTGAGTTGAGGGTTAAGGTGTGTTTCAGTGCCATTCAAGCTTGACTTTGTTTGGATTTTTTATAACAAGGTTTTAGGGCTTAAGAAGATTTCTAGAGGAAATTATCCCCCTAGGCAGCTATGGAAAGGAGATTGGAGATTCTTATGTAAGTCTTGTTTATGTTAATGAAAGAGAATCTAGATTCTAGTTAGCAACTTTTCATTTGTTGAAGTTTCTGCAAATTTGTTTGTTGTTCGTATGTTTTTTCTATGTTATATTTGTGCAATTATATGTTTATATTTTGTTCTCTCTCCTAGCCAATTATTTTTTCCAAAAGCTATAAATTCTCAAATAAGATAAATTATCTTCAAATTACTTGTCGCTAATTAGAGCAATTCCATGATTTTCTTCTTTCAAAATTCAGATGTGTTTTAGATGGAATAGTTTCTCATAATTGGTAATAGTGACCAAATGGAAAATTGGGTAGAAATGGTTCCCATGGTTTTCCTTCTAGAGCTTGGAATGTTATATATGCAAGGGTATTGACTCAAACGGGTCCATTTCCAACTCATAGCTATAAAATAAGTTAAGAAATGGATGGTGTCCATAATGTAGGCTGAAATATAAAAAGGAGGATTATGTGTATCAATGTTAGAGCCTCTAAAGCTTTGGACCTACTTGCATAGGCTTTCTAATAAGATAGTAGCCCAATTGAAAAAAATCCTTTAAAGGATATCTGAATGAGAGGTACCCATTCTAAGGGAAAATGGGTAACATTCTTTCTAGGAAAAAATTTAGTGGTAAAGTTTCGCTAATCTGTTTTTTTTTAAACATTTTATGGAAAGGAATATTCACCAACTTGGGTCAAAATTTGTGTATTATTTTCATATATATGATTAAATGGATGATATTTGTCAAAAAATTACGAGTTTTAATAGTAAAATACATGCTTTTATTGAATATTCATCTACATTCTATATGTATGACTTTTTGAATGAGGATAGTCACCTTTAATAATATAAATAGGAATAATTTTTAAATCATTAAAAATTATTTTGATTATTTTGGGAAAGAATCATGCAGAGCATGGCACAATACAAGGGAAGGACCCTCTAATGGAGATTTTTCCACAAGCCCCTATACAAATATCTGAAAAATATTTTTGATCCAGAGATCACTAACGAAGATGGACTAGTTGATGTTTTAGTGGATGTTTTCTTGATTGTATGCCTACAATAGACAAACACGCCATTGCTTTACTATCCCTACATGGACTAGTGCTAAATATAAAATGGTGCACCGTGGAAGAATTATTTTTATAAAATAAAAAAAAAAACACATTGTGCTAAATAAAAGAATGTACGAGTGCTTGAATAATCAAGAGCGCTGAAAAGCGTTAAGTTTAAAAATTTCCAGTGATAAATACACTCACAGTTAAGGTGCCCTTCTTGTAGTAAAATGCCCTAGTCCATACCTAGAAGAAGAATCACTATAGTTTTTAAATTTTAAAAAATATGATTCTATATTCGAATAAGAACCGATGTTGTTAATGTATTAAAATTCCCTAGGGAATCTTACAAATAGCACTAGTAGGCGGTTTTTAATTAAAAATAAAAAAATGTGGTGTTATATTCCAACAAAGCACCAGTGCATTACATGTATTAGAATGCCCCGATGCACCTTAAGAAAAACACCGCTATAGGTTTTTTAATTTAAAAAAAAAAATTGGTGCTCTTGGATATCTGATGCACTAGTGGAGTTATAATAAGACACTGAAGGAGGATTAAATAAAAAAAAACCTATGGGTCTTGAATTTAATTTGTATGTCGGTATAGGGAGCAACAGTAAGAGCATGAGTAAATGGCAAACGAAGACAATTGTAACCATGGGATACCAAAAAGAGGGAGAGGGATTTATATCCTCTCCGTATTATCTCACTAACCTGAGCACTCTTAAGGATTGTAGGCCTCCTCAAGTACTAAGAGGAGGGTACATCCTTGAAAGCACACTCTATCTTTTTGGTGCATCTGATCCACCAGTGGGGTGTCAAAGAAAAGGGTTTCCATGTCAATATTGAGGTGTGGTATAGACCCTACAAGGAGGAAATATACTTTATCATTGGCCTATACATTAGAGGGAAGGATTTTTCCTAGTTTTTTTATGTCCCCCATGGTGTTGTAGCAGAGAGTCAACTTGACAACTCTCATAGATATGTTTTGCCTCATCCAATCCATACAACAAATTTTTAGGTGTATGGTGGACAACTATGGACTTATTATTTTACTACAAAAGACAATAGGAACCTCTCATTATTAGTCACCACCATTGCACACATTAGTAGTGTTGGGAAGAGCATTAGTTTCCCTGTTTTGTATTATGTTGATTCTTTGATTCGGGCGCCATGATGTATCAGATGGTTTGCCATTTTTCTAAGGAATTTTATATGGCTTTATATAGATATCATACGATGATACATGGGAGGGTTAACTTCCCTTTTTTTTTTTTGTAAGCTGAGGTAATTTATTATCTACAGGAAAATATAAGTACAAAACAAAGGCTCCTCAATCTGCCCCGAAGGGAAACCAGATCTGTTGGAGCCTAAACTTACAGATGCCAATAACGATATCACAACTGTTTATAGTCCAGACTGATAAGAGCATAATATGTCTTTTTACAATCCAAAGAAAACTGCAGACTCAAAAAGCACGATCTACAGACCGCAAAAAAGCTGCTGATGGGGCTGCGAGATGGAAGTATTGTGACATTTACTTAACTACAGACTCAAAAAGTACGTTCCCAAAAAAACAAACACTTAAACAACTGCCTCAAGGGCGACCTAGAAGGAGCTCTTAAGAAACAAAGCTAACGGCATGCAACAGGAAAAAAGGGGAAAAACCCGGCTATTCGCAGCGTTGGAAACCTTCAGTCGATGTTGATATTGACTCAATCCTTCCTCTGCTCCATCGGCATAGCCTTGATATCCTTGAGGAGGTCATTCTGTTGCCTTACCAGCATCTCCACATTTGCCACTTCTTTTTTCGCTGCCGCCGTGTCCTGAGCCATCTCCACCATTTCAGTAGCAACCTGTTCCATGGCCTTGGCCAGAAGGTGCTTCAGGACCCAGTAGGTGTGGAGAGCATGACGATACAGGGTAAGCCTACCCCGAGTATGACCAGGGTCTGGTAACTGCAGAGACCAATCATTCATTTCGGGGTCTGAAGGCTCCTCCAGCACTTTCTCCTCCATAGCTTCAATAATGTTCCTAATGTGAGCATTCGAATCCAGATTGTAGGCCTGTTCTGCCTCATTCACTGTCTGACTGATAGACCTGTATCTTCTTTTGTGCCTTTTCTGCTTTCGGCTACTCTTCGCCTTGCTGGTGGACTGTCGGGGGCGTCCGCAACCTCTCTTCGTCTGCTGTTTTCTCACTTCTCCTTCCTTAACTCGCTGCGCACTTCTACTACTCTGCCCGGTTTCAAATCTCTTGCCTCTGAGTTCCTTGACCTGCCTGCAATCCAGATCCTCCGAGCTTTCTATTTCAATTTTGGTCCTGACCCCTTCATCGTGCCTGCCTTCCGCTACATCCTTCCCCTCTCGGGCATCCCTAGCTCTATATTCACTCATTTCCGATCTCTGGAGTCGTTGGTTGGGGATTCTTCACCAGAGCTCCGCTTCACTCTTCACCTTCCTCAGAATGCTTCTGCTGGACATTCTATCTCCTTTCCTCCTTATAACTTTCCTCCCACCTTTGCTTAAATGATGCAAAGACTCCCTCTTGCATTTGCCACTAATACCCCGAATGCGCGCCTTGGGGTTGTGAATCATTTTTTGGTTTGGACGGTTAACCTGACTTGTTGCGCAATCATTTATTATCACTGATGGGGTGTGAAGGGCGCCGCCCTTCTGTCCTCTCCGAATAGCCTCCAGATGATGTCTTGATCTCCGTCTCCCTCGCCGCTCAGGGGTGTAATTAAACTTGTTTCGCATCATGATTATCCTTTCTAATGAGCTGATTTAGCCCGTCCCATCGTGCCAGCCCTTCCTGATTGGTCCAGCTGTCATCGATTGGTTCCATTCATTCATTGCTTCCCCAATTCGCCAAGCAGTCGGCTGGTTTATTACCCTCTCGTCGAACATGCGACGTGATTGTGAAATCGATACCTGTCAGCATATCACCTATTTCTCGGACTGTACTAGCGCTTCGCCAACTTTTCACCACCTTCTCCCAACTCTTCCCCTAGATTAATTGTCTGATCGCGTTGATCACCATGGTGGAGTCGCCTTCAATTTCTAACCTTATGTATCCATTTCTTCTGGCAATTTTGAGGCCTTGGTAAACCGCCATGAACTTTGCCTCGTTATTGGTCATTTTTCCTCCATGCTCCACGTAGATCCATTCTGTAGCCCCTTCTTCATTTCTAAAAATTCCTCCAAAAACCGCTAGACCCAGATTCCCTTTAGCGGCGCCATCGCAATTGAGTTTAATAAATCCTTCTGGCGGCTTTCTAAAAACCGATCGGCTTTGATTTGCTAATTGACGGTTCTGTTTGGAGACTTGTTGATATATCATCCCCTGTTCTATGTTTATCTTCTTAAGGATTTCTGTCTCAGCGTCTGTGGTTTTCCAGTCTTCGTCTGCCCAGTTCTCCGCTAGGATTGTCTCTTTGATTTGCTTTAATGTTTTCTTCCATATTGCCTCCGGACCTGTGGCCTTTCCTTTGAAAATTCGACTATTTCGTTCCTTCCACAAATTCCAGATATTGAAGCCTGCTGAAATGCTCCACGCCTGTCTGACGATTTTTCTGTGGAATTTTCCTTCTCCCCACTCGCTAATGGTTTGGATAATATCACGCGGGTTTCTAGCTGTTGTTGCGAATAGACTTTCCGTTTGCTCCCACTGAAATTGAGCCGCACTGCAACCATTAAGTAGGTGTTCCTAGTTTTCTTATTCTAGATTACAGAGGCAGCATCTCGCACGGCCAGATAAGCCTCTTTTTTGAATTCTATCCCATGTTAAAATTCGTTTTCTTCCAACCAACCAAGCAAACATCTTAATCTTCGGCCACCACTTTGTTTTCCAGATCTTTTTCCACTTTTGTTCTTCTTCTCCTGGATCATTTTGGGATTTTAGTTTGTAGGCTTCTTGTATTGAGAAAATCCCCTTTGTTTCTTTACCCCATCGGAGGATGTCTCTGCCATCTCGCTTTTTTATCTTTCTGGAATCAATTTCCTTCCTGTACGCTGATTTTTGTTCTTCTGATGCGTTCCTGTTCCATTCCCCCAGAGGCTTCCAATCTCGCCATTCCTCATTTCCAGGTGCTGCACTCCAATAATCTTTAACCGTCAGGAGGCCTCTGTCTACACCTGATCTGTGAATTTCCTGCATGCCTGGTATGCTCATCATTTTTCCCCTTTGCTGTCAATCTTCATCCCAAAATCTCGCTATCTGGCCTCCTCTAATTTCCCAGAAAATATGATTGTCGACTAAGTCTCTGCTTTGGATGGATAAGTTCCAAATATCCGAGCCTCAAGGAATATTTTGGTCTCTAAGAATTCCTTCTGGGGATAGAGGCATGTTGTATTTAACAGTCCAGATTTCTTTCCATAAGTCCGAACCCCCTTGCAGCCATCTCCATCTTAATTTAGCAGCCATGACTTGATTTAAGGTCCATGGATCTCTGAGGCCTAAGCCACCTTTTCCCTTGGGTTTGGTTAGACTCTTCCATGAACAGAGGGCCCATTTCTTTTGTTGCTTCGGGCCTCCCCATAGAAATTTTCTATAAATTTCAACCAGTTTATTACAAATTCCTTTAGGGGCAGCCATTACAGATAAAGGATATATCGGGATTTCTTGTATGGTGGCTTTGAGGAGCACCACCCTAGCTGCCATGTTCAGAGCACGGAAGGTCCAGTTATCCAGCCTTTTCGTGATCTTTTCAATGATATTTTTCCAATTCCCTAATTTAAGGGTAGATGTGTCCAGCATAGTTCCTAGATATTTGGTAGGGAGATCCCCTATCCTATATCCCATGACCCTGGTTAGATGATTCTTAACCAGTTCCGCAGTGTTAAAGAAAAAGGTTATGGATTTGTCATTATTCACCTCCATCCCTGAACTTTCCATAAATATCTCTAGTATTTTCTTTATCCTTTTGACTTCTTGCAAGGTGGCTTTGCAGTATATCATTATGTCATCCACAAATTGTTGATGTGTGACTGTGGTTCGGTTCCCCCATAATTTGAGGCCTTGAATTTTCCTTTCTCTTGCTTCTTTTTTAAAATATCTACCTAATCCTTCTGCTGCAATTATGAAGAGAAAGGGAGATAATGGGTCCCCTTGCCTGAGACCTCTTGAGGCATTGAAAGTTGTTGTTGGCACTCCATTCAGCAAAATAGAGAAATTCGGAGTAGAGATCATACTTATGACCCAGTTCACCCATCTATCATAGAATCCAAAGGCTTTGAGTGTTCTTTGTAGGTACTTCCAGCTTAGCCTATCATAGGCTTTTGAAAGGTCAAGTTTAATTAGCATACCCTTTTCTTTTTTAGTTTTCAGAGTGTGAAGGACTTCCTGGGCTACCACAACCGCATCCAGAATCTGCCTTCCTTCAACAAATCCTGTTTGTTCAGGGGAAATAATACTTGGTAGGATCAGTTTTAATCTCTGGGCAACAATTGATGCTACTATCTTGTAGATGAAATTACATAGGGCTATAGGGCAAAAGCCATCAGCCTGTTCAGCCTGATTAGTTTTTGGAATCGGGGTTAAAAGGGTAGAGTTTATTCCTGGCCATATTCTTTGGTTTATTCTGGCCTCCTCTACAACTTCCAGAACATTTAAAGCAAGGAACTTCCACCCTGCTTGGAAGAATTCAACAGTGTACCCATCCGGGCCAGGGGCTTTGTTCCTTTTCATGTTTCTAACTATGTCCTCCACTTATTCCATGGTGATTTTTCTCATAAGTGCCAAGTTTTGATCTCTTGTTATTACGTTTGGAATTTCACTACTTATCTTGGCTATGGCATCTGATCTGTCGGTATGTGGTTCCCTCAGAATGTCTTTGAAATTATTTACCAGAACTTTTTCAATTTCTTCATGTTGCAGGACTCTTTGTCCTTCTTGGTTTTTGATAGAGAATATTCTGTTTCTTTGTCTATGCTGAACCATTGCTTTATGGAAAAACTTAGCATTCCTCTCTCCCTCCCTGAGCCATTGAACCCTTGATTTTTGCTTCCATAAAATCTCTTCTTGTTTTCTTCTTTCTTCTAATTGAGTTAGCACTCTGCCTTCTTCTTGTGTTCTCTCCTCCTCTATTCCTTCCATGATATCCATCTACTGAAGGTCTTCCATTCTCTGTTCTAATCTCTTTTTATCTTCCATAATATTCCCAAATTCTTCTTTATTCCATTTCTTTATCTTATTCTTCATTTCCTTCAGCTTGAGTTGAAAGGTGTGCATCCTATTTTTTCCCCTTTGCTCACTCATCCTCCACCATTCTTCTAGCTTCTCCATCAGTCCTTCATTTCTCAGCCAGAAAGCTTCGAACCTGAAGGGCTTGTTGGGAGGCCTTTGCTTTAAGTCTATCTCTAATTTAACCGGCCAATGGTCCGATCCTGCTACCGGAAGAATGGTGGCCTCTATAAAAACATCCTTTAGCATTATTTGGTCTGAGATTAAGAATTTGTCCAGACGAGAAGCAATTTGGTTAATGCCTCCTCTCCTATTGTTCCACGTATGGCTTCCATTGATGGTTTGGATGTCAATCAGGTGCTGGTCCCTTATGAGGTCTCCAAACTGTTCCATAACCTTATCCGATCTTCTATTTCCTCCTCTTTTTTCATCTAGGGTTTTAATCAGATTAAAATCCCCACCTACTATCCATTGTTTTCCAGGTATGAGGCAATGCAAGGCTTTTAGATTTTGCAAAAAGTTTTCCTTTTCGTTTTGTATATGAGGACCATACACCCCTGTTATAATAACCTCTTCCTTAGTTCCAACTATACTTGATGTACCAGATAAAATTCTTGGGAGACTCATCCAGTTACTAAAGTGTATTTCCTTTGGGTTCCAGATAAATATCAAGCCACCAGCGCTTCCAATTGCATCTAGCCCCATCATTTCGTAGCTACTCTTGCTTTTATTCAAAATTTCTCTCATTTTCTCAGTACTTATTTTTGTTTCCTGTACTATCATTACACTGGGTTTCTCTTTTTTCAGTCTTTCATTCAAATACCTTTGTTTGCCTCTGCTGCTGAGACCGCGTATATTCCAGGTTGTAATAATCATCTTAACAGTTTTGGGGGGGATTGGAAGACCTCTGATAGAGGGATCACTCTTCCAGAGTTAACAAGCATTTCACCCACTTCTTGTATCATTTCCCCCAAGGTTTTTATCCCTCATTTTTTGCCTCCCTTGCCAATGCTGCCCGCTCCTATGCTCTACGTTTCCTGATTCTCCGGTTGTTGATTTTCCTTTTCTTTTGTCAGTCTCTTCTTTACCTTATATCTTTGGAATGCTTCTTTGTATTTTTGTTTTTGTTCTTCTGGGATGAATCTTTCATCAAGCCTTTTCCATTCTTGTAGAAGTCTCGCCATTACTTGTTCTTCCTCTTCTCCTTTTGTTTTCTTTGGATCTATTTCCATGTTTCCTTGATCCCCTTGGGTTTCACTTGTGGGTTCAGCCCCCTGTTCGCTATTCCTATTATCTGCCTCCTTGTTTGATTTTTCAGTTATTACCTCCATTCCATCTATTTCTTCTTCTTCGCTCACCTCTGTCTCCAACCCTTCTTCTTGTAGGGCTTTAAACATGTTTAGAGATTCTATTTTCTGGGCTTCTTTCTGTTTACCCCTCTGCGTCTTTTTATTTCCTCTGCCTCTTCTTCTTGGAACTTCTCTGAAGTCCTCTCTTTCTTCCTCTGTTTTCCTTGTAGTATTGCTTCTGCTTTTTTCTGCTTCCCTTTCCTGATCAGCTAGCGTAATAGGGCATTCCCTAAACAGATGACCATATTCATGGCATCTTCGGCAGTAGAATGATATATGTTCATAGTCTATTGGTTGGTGCCATAGTTCATCATGATATTCCAGTTCAATAGTGTCTGGGGGAGGCTCTGTGATGTTCATGTAAGCATAGATTCTAGCATAGGTGTTGAACTTTCCTCTCTTTGTTGTTTCCGCCACTTTAACAAAGGAACCTATAGTATTTCCTATGCCTTTGAGGATCTCTGGTTCCCAGAATTCAGATGGAAGACCAAAGAGTCTGATCCAAATTGGAGCAGCTAACATCCTTTCCTTATTAGGGTTGTAACAGCCTACCCATTCTCTCATGAACAGACCAGCGTTGATCATGAAATAAGGTCCTTCCTCAAAGACTCTTCCTCTATCTTCTAGGTTGGAGAATATAACAGTGAAGAACCCCTTTGCTCCCAACTTGACTTCCACATGTCATTTTGGTTTCCACCTCTGATAGATCCATCTCATGAGATCCTTTTCAGCAGGCCAATATCCTATAAAATTGCAGATCAAGGCATAATCACGCATATGGCTTCTGTAATTTTCTAGTTTATTAGGAGGTATTACAAACCTGGGTTTGCTCGAATTCCTCAGAAGGCATTTTCTTTGGAATCCTGATCTCCTTTGTGCTCCCGTTTCTGAAGTTTCACCTTCAGTGGATTGGCCTCCTACACTCTGTTTTTCCTTTCTGTTTTCTCCCATTAAAGCTGCTTTGAAGGAGGGGATCTCTCCCCCCCCCGTTCTCTGACTCCATTATTTCCCCACCCAGCGCGCTTCCTATGTGGTTCAAACGCCAAACCCAATGACAAGCAGGCAAACTTACAGGCTATAGAGTAAACCCTAGTTACCTGCACGTGATCGCTTCTCCCGCCAGGCTCCCATCCCATAACAACCTAAGAGAAGAAGTCAACGGGAGGGTTAACTTCCCTTTCACTTAAGAGATTTACTGTTTATTTTTTGAGAGGTTTATAAAGATGAGGCCTGCATTTGACTGTGACCCTACTAGGTTGATGACTAAGGTTTGGATGTGCATGTGGGGCCAAATGATACCCAAGAGAGGCTTGTCAAAGTATCCAACTAGGTTTTCGGCTGAGGAACTAACGCTACTGGCAAGTGAGTTTGAACATGTGCTTATATTATTTTCATTTCCATACATGAGGATTAATTGGAGACAATGCCCCAATATCCTCTTCACATCGGCTGAGCCTTCAATTGATAAAGGTACTATTAATGTTTTCCTTCAATTAATTTTAGTTTCATTTTATTATCTCAATTAATTAGAATAAAATTTATTCTAGCACATTCTTTAAATCTTTTGATTAAATTGTTTAATTAAATTGTCTAATTATTGTTATATACTATATATTTTGTAGACATTGGGACATTCCATGGGAACTTGCCCCCTTCTTCACTGGATGGAGGAGATGAGAATATGGGCGAGGCCCAAGAGGGTGAAGCACTTCCTCAGGGGGGCGTGAGCATCCAAGCATTTAGAGATGGTCCGAGATTTTGGATGGCCTATTGCTATAGATTATCTATAGTTTTGGTTGAGGAGGGAATCCACTCTGTGAGGGCTCGAGACATCGGCACAGATCCTAGGTTCATAGACTTCTACAGGGACATTCTATGTAAGATGATGTTTGTTATGCATCATATCGTCAGAGGTCGTAGGCTACTGGAAGTGATGAGGGATGCAAGACCACTAGCAGTAGATACGTTAGATCATGATAATGACAATTGTGATCATGATGAGGAGGGTAGCGATCATTATTATGATGATAAGCATGGTGATCATGATGTTTCTAGTAGTACCACTCCATTGTATCATGGTGAGGATTTCTATGATCCTTTTGGTAGTACACCTCCCCAGTCTCCTGATAATAAATTGTCAGAGATAGAGGATGTTCTTTATGGATAGAGGATGTTCTTTATGTTTTTCTTAACGTAGAAAACCAAACACCTCCTCGTCGACCTTAAAGTTCAACATGCGTTGAGTTAGTAATTGAAGATTATCATGGATTTCCTTCAGCCCCTTAATCCAAATTTAAACTACAGTGATGTGTACAAAACAACCTGCTCTATTTGAGCTAGTGGGACAAGAAATGGTTGTTTTTCTCTCTTTGAAATGTTGTTAATATCATGGTTATGTTTCATTTCAACTATGCTCTATGAAAATGGTGTGTTTTTATATTAGGTGATCTACTTTTATAACTAGTGCCTCACCTAATGAGATAGGACCCCCTCATTTGTCAAGTAATTTTTGTAACCATTTAGATGAGTTTCTAGTTTCATTACTATAATTTAGTTTCTTCACATTGTTGTAACTTGTTAATTTGATAACTTACTATGTTCTATTGCAACTTGTTAATTCATAACTTATTTATGTTCTACTACATATCTTTAATTCAATGATTTATTATATTCTCATGCAATTTGCTAATTTTATAAAATTTCTTTGTTTTTCTAGGACTCTTTAATCTTATAATTCATTTATTATGCTATAACATGCTACTTCTATAAGCTACCTAGTTTCTTCATGTTGTTTCAATTCACTAGCTTGATAACTTACTTTGTTCCTTTATGCTACTCATTAATCTAACCAGTACTAATGTTTTCCTAAAATGTTATAACCCATAGACTTAAATGGGTAACATAGACTATTTTGGAAACATAGTTATTCATTACTATGTTTTCCAGATTGAATGGAACCAAGATAATAGTAGGGAGGGGGGGAGAATCAATATTATATAATTTTTAACAATTATTTATCCAATAAAACATATTAAGTCACACTATGTGAAACCCTTTTTTCTAACCCTTTTGTAAATGTTAGTATGAATCGTAGTTCATGTAAATAATGTAGAAATGTAATTAATGACTTGTTGTATGAGTAAAAATAGATTGAAAGGTTTGAGGATGAGGAGTTGCTTGGAAACAAAATCTACTACATTTATTTCATCACCTATATTCTTGATGAATTAATCATATTTATGGTGCAAGAATTGAAGATAAATATGGTACAATATGCAAGGAAGGATGGAAAAGACATATAGTCCCTCACCCATAATACATGTTGTAAAAGTTAACACACAAGGGAAGGGCAAGAAACCTTTAGTGGTTGTATGCAGAGTAGTATGATTGGATACACACACATATAGAACAAAACTGCACGAGGAATGTGAGAGGGAATACAAAGAGAAGAACATTGTTGGAAGCACAAACTTACAACATAATATGGGAGAAAGTGACCTTGCTAGAGAAGGGGCATGAAATTGCAATGTATTCACAGAGATTGAAGAATGTTGAGGAGAATGGTGTAAAGAGAATCCCTTTGTGTTTAGAAGGTGGACTCACAATGGAATCTAAACCCCTACTTAACAAGTGCAGACATTGTGTACTATGGGACTTCTTGTGGTGTTTGTGGTGTTTTCATAGGTGGAGACCTTGAGGGTGGGTGCACTGTAGATTCAGATGAAATATAATATGTTGAGGGATGGTGTTTTATTGTTGGAATTATGATTAATATGTTTTCCTTGATGGAAACCTATTGATGAGTCGTTTTTTGATGGCAACCTACTTAATACGGAAGTCAACATGATGTTAGGAGGATGAGTATTCATGTCAATATAGATGTGACAGAAAGATTGGACAAAGGAAAACCAATTCATGGAGAGAGGAATTATAACGATGAAGTTTGAATAATTATACATAGGTTCTATGAAGAAAATCTGTGTAAATACATTGGTATGGTGAAGCAAAGTCATGTATAGGCGGGTTCTATGAAGCAAAGTTGAGTACATACACAGGTTTGGTGAAGAAAATTCATGTATATGCAAGTAATATGAATAAAATCCACATACATACACAAGTATGAAGAAGAAAAGGTGTGTACAGTTTCCGCACCATGATGTTTTAAATACCAAGGGTCTTTACCATGGTATTGACCCACAATATTGAGCCCAACAATAGATCTTTGATCCCATCAATGAATACCATTGACATTAGGGTGGTTATGACCTATGGTATTGGATAAGGGCTAGGATATATAAGGAGATGAATGACAAATTACTTGGGTGTGCAAGTAATGAGTATTTCCAGAATAGTTAGATCTTAAGCAAGTGTGCATGTAATGGGCTATTAATGATTAGTTTGTTTTGAAACTACATATGCACCTCAGAATTTGATGATGGATCAAACCCAATAGATATGAAATTACTAATTATTGAATAATATTCTTATGGGTTGATTTGACCTGTGATGATAATGTTTTGATGCGTTATTATTTTGTGTATGTCAAGATATGGGTATGTCTAAAGTTCTATTGTGCAGTGAAGGTTTGTGCCAATAATTGCAGATCTGTACATGGGTATGAGAAGATGAAATATGAATACATACGCGAGTTTAATAACGATAAGTAACATATTGGTTCATATTTCTACATGGCTTTGATTCATTAAAAGTGCATATACACGTGAATGTGTTTTGAGGAAAGTGTGTACATAAGCTAGGGCTTTGTTGAATAAAATGTCTTATCAGTCTAATCAATCTTAGTGTGTTTCTATTGTCTATCAATTACTTAATGATCTAGGATTAATAGTGATGTTTGAAGGTGAATTGATTGAGGATTGATATGTCGAAGAGTGATGATGCTAATAGTTGTATGTGATTGAATATCAATGATGGTTCTATGATTATTTCAGAAGGATTCGGTGGCTTTGTGTGTTACTCAAAATTTGTTTCAGAATGACAATGATTTAGTTTCATGGTTGAATGTTTTGAGATTTGTACGTAGTTATGCTTCATGGAATTTGTGTATACATGTGGGTTTTTCTACAGTAGAGTGGTGTATATATTGTAGCATTTTATTGATTAGGGACTTTTAGCTAGTTTAGTGAGTTGATGCAGTGTTTAGGTTCAGTGTTGGTATTCTCGTAATAATGATTTAACTACTTTGATTGTTTGAGAATAAGTTGATTGATTTGGGTTGTAGATTTTAACCCCATACAAAAATGACCGCAAACGAATTCCTAAAAGTAGAAGCTAAACATTGGAGAGAGAATAAAACATAAAACAAATATACACAAATATTATCCCATGGATCCAAAAAATGGGACTACTAGATTGACTTTTATTATATTCCTTTCAATGTTACAATAAATATATATACATGTCGAAGCATGCATAAACCCCAATCCATTAACCCTAGATTAGAACATAACCTTAATTCCCTTGACTAGATCTACAAAATACCATCAACAAAAAACTATCATACCCAAAACCATGTGCAAAATTCATGCACAAAACCATAGGTAGGTCCGCCCATGTAATATATGTTACAAAGAAAAAAATCCTTGGTCATTACCCCGAACACCATGCAAGGAGGCTACCGGCCCTTGCTGTGCCTGGCGCAATGTACAAGGAGCTTGTCGTCCCCCTGTGACTCCCCCACATGTGGGGTAGTCATGGAAAGAATATAACACACCCAACATTCTCCCACTTGTTTTTACTTTCCATAAGGGGACACATGAGAGTTTAGTCATTAGTCCCTCCCTACAATGCCCATTGTTTCCTTACACAAAGAGAACTTCTTAGTGGTCAAAGACTTTATCAATGCAGTTGTATTATTCTTTTAAGTGTCCACCTTGACGAGCAACACCTTTTTGTCCTCAACCATATCCCTCACAAAGTCATACTAAACATCAATGTACTTTGTCTTTGAATGATAAGCATGATTCTTTGCCAAGAAAATTGCACTTTTTCTATCATAGTATATCATTATAGCTTGTTGTCCTATCCCCATTCTTGGACACAATCTCTACAACCAAACTGCTTCCTTGCGTAGATGAGTGGTTGCCATGTATTATGCCTCTATAGTTGAAAGCGCCACTACAGTCTCTCTTATTCATCCAACTGACTTTACCTCCAAATATCTCAAACACATACCTACTTGTAGATCCTCTCTAATCCAGATCTCTAGCCTAGTCTACATCAACAAAGCCATGGATGTCCAAAACTCTGCCCAGTACTAGTCTTCCTTGTTCGCACAAACCATAATCACTAGTTCTGCATAAATACCTAAAAACCTTCTTCACTCATGTCCAATGCTCCTTCCCCGGTAGCCCCAAGAGTTAGCTCAATCGGTGAGATCAAGTGCCTCACCAGTGGGAGGTCACAGGGTCGAATCCCGAAAGCTCTTGGGGTTAGGTCAATAAATAGGCCGACGGGTGTTGATGCCCTTTCGGTGGCATCCACTCAGTGTTAAAAAACCCTGTACGTAGTCGCTATCCACTAACCCTGGTATACGTGAACCAGTAAGTGGAAAAAAAAATACTCCTTCCCTGATTTTGACATAAAACTGCTCAATACTCCCACTACATGTGCAATGTCTATTCTAATACATACCATTTCATAAATCAGATTAATGACTACATTTTCATATGGAACATGGGGCATGTCCTCTTCCGCTTCTTATGTCTTGGGACACTATTCAACAGATCATTTTACGCCTACATGAATAAGAACCTCCACCGATTTACTATCCTGCATAATTAACCTCTGAAGTATTTTCTGAACATACTTCCTCTGGTTTAACTAGAGCTTCCTCTTTTCCTGATCTCATTTAATTTCCGTGTCCAAAATATAGTTTGCAACACCAATATATTTCACGTCAAATTTGGAGGACAATAGGGTCCTCAAATCCTCTAAAATTTCTTTGTCATTTACAACCAGCAACATATCATCCAGATACAAGGCCAGATAAATAACATGGTCACCAATTAATTTAAAATACATGCAATGAACTCCTTTGCTTCTAGTGAAGCCAAGTCCCCGTATAAATGTATCAATTTTTTGATACCACATCCTTGGTGACTCTTTTAACCCATACAAAGACTTTTTAACGTGCATACCAGTTCTTTCTTACCCTTCACCGCAAAGCCTTCAGGTTGCTTCATGTAGATATCTTCTTCCCCATCCCCATGAAGAAATGATGTCTTCAAATCCACCTTTTCTACTTGAAAATCAAAAGCAACAATAAAAAACAAAAGTAATCTAATAAAAGATACATTGGCAACAAGAGAAAAAAATATCAACAAAATCAATTCCCGACACCTCAGAAAAACCTTTTTCTATGAACCGAGCTTTGTATTTCTCCATCTTGCCTTCTACATTCATCTTCTTCATAAACACCTATTTTCTTCCAATGGGTTTCCTTCCATTGGGAAATTGCACTAGATACCACGCCTCATTTTTGTGCAAATATGCCATTTCAACAACCATGGCCTCTTTCTAGAGCTTGCCATCCTCTAAATCTACTATTTCCCTCACATTTATGGGATCATCATCTTGCTTCCTTCATTCCTGATCTAATCTTCTCATAGCTAGAGTTTGTGTCTCTTCGTCTTCTAATTCCTCTTCCGTTGTAGAGTTTGATTCTTCCTCCTTTAGTTCAAAATCTATGTTCTCAGGTTCCTCTGGTAGGACTTCATGTTTAATAACGTATTTCACCTCTCTAAACACCACATCTCAGCTATACGTAACCTTCCTTGTTTCTGGGTTTCAAATGTTATAATGTTTTAAACCATCCTTATACCTAATAAAGATGCACCTTTCAGATTTACTATGCAACCATGTTCTTTTCTCCTTTGGAACATGTGCATATGCATCACATCCACATACCCTAAGATGTGAAAGAGATGGTTTCTTACCAGTCCATAAGTCTTATGGATTCTTATCCTCCAATGCCAATGAAGGTGATTTGTTGACCACGTAACATGCAATCTCCATCACCTCTACCCATAATTCTTGTCCTAACCCAACACCACTAAGCATGCTTCTTGCATTTTCCATCAACGTCGTGTTCATTCTTTCTACAACTCCATTTTGTTGACGTGTGTACGGAGTAGTCTTCTACCGTGTTATACCACACTTCTTACAAAACTCTTCAAATTCCTTCTTACAAAACTCTCCACCGTTATCTGTCCTCAACACCTTTATCTTCTTTTTTGTCTAGTTTTCTACCTAAGCCTTAAATTATTTAAACCTGTCAAAGACTTCAGATTTCTTCTGGAGGAAATATATCCATGTATTCCTTGACAATTCATCTATAAAGGATACATAGTACACATGCTTACCCAGTGACGAAACTCACACAGGTCCAAATACATCACCCTGAACAAGCTCTAATATTTTTTTCACCCTCTTAGCACAAGAGGGGAAACTCATCCAATTCTTCTTCCCATATACATAATTTTCACAGAAATCAAAATCTAGACATAAATTAGACATACCTTATACCATACCATTACGATGAAGTACTCGGTAGCCCTTCCCTCTAATATGTCCAATCCTTTGATGCCATAGCATGGTATTTTCTCCAGATACCATTAGATTTTTTTCTCCACTCTTAGGAACCACAAAATTGTTGCACCCATAAATAACAGTGCTACCCTAAAGCCTTTACAAAGTTCCAATCCGAATTTCTGCACCAATACTAGTGCTTCCTAAACCATCTTGTAGTGTCTTTCTCAAACACTATTTTTACACCTGCATCATCCATCTTGCTTATAAAAATAAGATTTGTGGCCAATGTAGGAATACGGAGAACACCAGAAAGTCTTCTAAGCCTTACACCTTAGAAATTCAATTTTACTTTTCCACGATATATGATTCTAGCCTTCCTATCATCCCCTACGAATATTTCATGACCATTATATTTATCATACTCAGAGAACAACTATCTTTGGGGAGTGAAGTGAAAGGAGGCATCTGAGTCAATCAACCATGCCTCATGGTCTACATGTGTAATTGAAGAAGAAGCCAAGTACACATCCACACCTTCATGTGAGGTGGTTTTTTTCTTTTGTAGAAGAGAAATCATAAGATCCCTTTTCTTTCTTAGGAACTTTATATTTATTGTCCCTTTTGAAGTGCCCTTCATTTCCACATTTCCAGCACACCTTTAGCAATTTTATTGGATATTTAGATATCCCTTTAGATTTAGATCTCCCACTCGAGGAATTATTTTTGTTTCTGTTATGGGACCGTCCTCGTATAGATAAGACATAACCAATATAGCCCTCCATATTTTTCCATCTCATCTCCTCTAATAGAAAGGATGAGACTATTTCATCAAACTAGAAGGTCATTGCATTGCTACCTACTGCAACAACGAGACTATCCCAAGAATCTGGTAGAGAACACAAAAAATAATGCACTTATCTTCATATGAAATTTTGGGATGAATAGATAATAATTATCTTACCATAATATTAAAGGTATTCCAATTCTCTGTCACTAAGTGTCCATCTTTCATCCTTGGGTTATATTGGTTTTTTCATAGGAACAATTTATTCAATAGAGACTTAGATTGGTAGAAAGTCCCTAACTTGTCCCACAAAGCCTTTGTCGAAGCTTGAAGTGATACATTCATCAATACTGAATTTGAGACACACAATCGTATTGTGTTATTTTTTTTCTAATCCAACTTATCTCAATCTTCGACTAACATTCTTGTTGGTTTAGCACCCACACCTACAGCAATCCAATAATCTTTATCCACTAGCAGATCCTCGATATTGAGTTTCCACAACTAATAAATATGACCATTAAATTTCTAAGTATCTATCTTTCCACAACTCGCCATCGTATTTGAACACAAAAATCGATTGTGTAGATCTCCCACTGAGTAGGGTCTATGAAAGACCCAAGAAAAGACCCTAAGTAGTAAAGGCATCCCCTTGAAGTCAAAACAATTTTGATACCAATGTAGGTTTTAACCCTATACAGAAATTACTAGAAAACAAATTCCTAAAAGTAGAAAATAAACAATGACAAGAGGATAAAATAGAAAACAAATATACACTGAGATTTTCCCCTGGATCCTAAAACTAACACTACCATATTGATTCTTTATTATATTCATTTCATTGTTACAATACACATATATACATACCGAAGAATCCATAAATCCCAATACATTAACCCTGTATTAGAACATAACCATAGTTCCCTTGACCAGATCTACAAAATACCATGGACAAAAACCATCATGCCCAAAAAAATGGGCAAAATCCCTGAACAAAACCATAGGTAGGTCAACTTACCAAATATAGCATCAACTAATAAAATTATTGGGGTGTTGTGCCAGACTCCGTGCAAATGGGCTACTACCCTCCTGCAAACCCGTCAACAGGGACGGCTACGGCCCCCCTTGAGACCCCCTTGCTGTGCCTAGTGAAAAGTAGAGGTTGAATGGTCATGGAAACGATACAACACATAACTATGGTTTCAATGATTGACTGATTTTTTGCAGTGATTAGTTTCAATTCTAATATTTGGTATTGGGCTTAAATGATGATAATGGGTCCAATCTGAAAATTTCATGAAACGTGGCCTACAAGTTGTGATGATTTATAGCAGGTGGATCTAGTGTGAAAATTTATGAAACATGGTCCACAGAGGTGTTGAGGGTTGAGACCTTCAGTTGGGTGTCGATAAACGAGATCAGGGGGTTGGAACTCCCTTAAAGTGGGTGCTAGAGAATGAGAGAAGGTTGTAGGCTTCTACAGGTGGGTTCCTATGTGCTATTGTGGCTTTGCACCAGTACAAGGTTATAAGAATTTTTTATTTATAATGAAAAGAAGGTAGAGACGACAACAATAGTGGTTTTTTCCCACACTGGTTTTCCACCTAAAATCATGGTGTTCATCTGTCTTTCTTATGTGTGATGGTTTATTTTGTTCTTACCGCACATGGTTACAGTTTAATTAATTCTAAATGATGTACTGATACAGTGATTCAAGTCAAACATACCATGAATTTATTGGAAAGTAAATTTACTAGATATATGCTAGTTGTATACATAATAGTCATGCATATACACAACTTTTTCAGTAAAGTCACATACAAAAATATTAGTAAGAAAAGAAATATTTAAGTGGCTTTTAAATATTGATTCACCCCTCCCTCACAATATTTTTCCCAACAATTTGTATCATAGTAGGTCCTTCGAAAGAAGCTTGATTGCTTGGAGAAAGATTCATCAAGATGATAAATCAAGAGGGGACATCATCTGTCATGCCACCATTGTTCAAAAAAACCAATCTAGTTTTCTAGAAGGTGAGAACAAGAGATTACTCACAGTCACTTGGAGTAGATGTATGGGGAATCATTGAAGAAGGCTATGAACATCCATACTCCATTCCCATAAATGAAGAAGAAAAATAAGAAGTATGAGACCAATGAAAAGTCTATAAATTCTCTGTTAGGACGCTTGTGAGAATCATAATTTGTCAAAGTCATTCACTTGACTACAAAAAAGGCTATATGGTACAAGATCACCCAAAGCTATGAAGGTGACACCAAGGTAAAAGGTGCCAAAATTCAAACTCTTAGAATTCAATATGAAGCTCTCATAATGCAAAATGAAGTATCACAAGTTTCTTTCTTAGGGTAGATGAGATTGTGAATTCTATGAGAAATCTTGGTGAAGAAATAAAAGAATCATCACTCATTGAAAAAGATAGCATGGTATCTAACTCCTAAATTCGATTAAAAAGTTTCTTTCATAGAAGAAATGCAATCATATTGTTGTACAACTGAATTGGATTTTAAAAACCTATGAAATGAGAAATGTGAGTCCCTCAAATATCATAGAAGATGCATTCAAACCTACTGCAAAAGGAAAAGAAAACGAAGAATCAAGTTATGTATTCGAAGAAGAAGAGGCAAACTTCGTAAAGAAAGTCCAAGTTGGTATTGAAAGATTTAAGGGCAAGATTTCCTTCAAATGTTTTTCTTTTGGTAGAGTTCGCCATTATCTTCTAAGTGTCCCTATAGATAAAATCATGAGAAAAGAAAACAAGATAAAAAAATAAATAAGAGAAGGTCTGAAAACAAGAGAATTTTTTATACACATGACGATAGTGATGGTCTTTCAAATGGTGAAGAATGTGAGTTTGATCAAGAATGTCAATTACTTATGTCATTTAAAGATAGAAGCAGTAATGAGTCTGTTGCCCTATAAGAAAAGGATATATTTATTGAAAATTTTGACAGTGATATATTAGATGCAGTGACAGTTACACATGTCATGAAATATTGAATTTTGGGAACACCCTGATTTCCATTAATCAAGAATTAAGAAGATGGTAACAAAGAAATATCACGTATGGGATTTATTTCTAACCATGGTCCATTTCATTGTTTATGAAATAATGATAGTGATCATGACACTGAATCAACTTAACTTGCACTCATGGGTAAAAGTGAAATAAAACACTCCAAAGAAAAATCAAATCAATAAATGTTGCCTCTAAAAGTAGAAGATCAAGGCATGCGAAAAACAATGATCAATGTAGATGTGCTTATGATAAGAAAACATAACTATCATCAACGGAAATAAAAGATGCAGTTTAATCTATTCAACTGTGATGTCTCTAGTATGTAATAGCTACACTAAGATTCCTCCATCAGATCAATAAGTGTAGAAGAACAGTAAGGCCTTGAGTGACACCTTTTGTAGCATACCCAATTCAACATTAAATATGGTTATGCATTATACAACTACAAAGAAACTATGGGATAAGATACAAGAAATCCATGAAGAAATACCAAAGGAAGATTCCTCTTCAAGGGAACTTCTAGGTAATCTTATGTCTAACAATGTGTCAACAAATGAACATGATAACAAGACAACCTTTGTTATGTCATATGGACTTGATGATTTAGAGGAAGACAGGTTAGGAGAAACTTTTGATCTTAGAACAAAACCTTATCTTGCTTTGAAAAAGATGGTTAATATTAAAGATAAGTTGCAGGGATATCATAAAAAGGATCATATTAAATCAATAAATGTTGCTATGGAGTCTAAACAATATTGTGAATGCCTTGAAGTTGATATCATCTCTCTAAGAGAAAATATCGAAAAATTAGATAAGTGGAATGAAGAACTACTCCAATCATTTGAAGAATAGGAAAATGGGTTGAAAGATGAGAGTCTCAAATTAAAAGAGCAAGTGGAAAAAGGAAGAAGGGTTGAAGAATGTATGATGAAGCATGCTCTATAAAAGGAAAAGAAATATCAAAGTATGTAGGTTCAGGTAAACATCGTAAAAGGTAGATTAGAAGAAAAATATAAAGATTTTTTATTTCAAGATAGTACTAAGATTTTGGATAATATTCCTAGTAGTTAAAGGTCTCTCGCCATAAAATTTGATCTTGGCTTCCATGAAACTATTGAAGGAGAATCTGGTTCACAAGATCAGGCAAGGAATTTAAAAGGTTACAATGCAAAACCTGAAATGCTCAACAAAGAGATAAGAGGTCAACCTAATCAAAAATCAAGGAAAGTGAATCTTTGAAGAAAATTGTTTACTCCTAATGCTTTTTTTTTATTGATAAGTGGGTGAATCCTGAAAATCACTCTTACCCTGTGGCTGAGAGGCTATAACTTAGGGGCATCTAAGTTGTCAAAGTCACCTCGGGATCACACCCGGCCTGAGCTACACCAGCAGAAACCATGCTGGATTTTTGGTATCAGTGAGACTAGAACTAGTGACCTTTGCTTAAGGAGCGCCTTAATAGCGTGCTCCCTCACCCACTATTCTACATCTCTTTGATGTTTATTCCTAATGTTAATCGATTCTCTCCTATGATAAATTAAGGTTGAATGCTTTATATGTCATAATTAGGGACATGTTGCGGCTAATTGTAGAAGTAAACAGTTTCAATGGCAAGCAAATAACCACTTCACAGAAAGATCATCAACTTCCAAGTACTTAGGATTCTTTAAAGGATATTGTTTTGCTTGAAATGTACTTGGTAACAAATCTATTAATTTCAATAGAAGGAATATGAAACAAAAATATTATTATTCCTCTACTCATATAAGATGTTATGCTTGTAACAAGTTTGGGCATATAGAAAATGAATGCAGGAACAAATCTATGGATCACCTAACACAACATAGCAAACAAATAGATAAACATATTTATGTCAAAAGACCTGAAAAGGGTAGTTCCATCAACATTTCTCATAATAAGCATAATTAAGAAGAACATATAAGGTGTCGTCTTTCTCTCTACTCATTTGAAGAAGAAGATGAATGATACATAAATAATAGACTCTCTCATCAAATGACTGGAGATAAGAGCAAGATGGAGTATCTCAAGAAAAACTAATATGGTAATATTATTGTTATAAATAATGCTCCAGCAAACGTTTTGGGAAAAGGTAGAGCAATAATTAATAAATATAGAGGAGTAGTTAACACTTCATTAGTTCATGGGCTAAAGTAGAATATTCTAGGTGTAGGTTAAATCGCAAATAAAGGGAATATAATTGTGTTTACATCGACCAAGTGCAAGGTTATAGATGAAGAAATGGGAAATGTTATTATAATAGGATATAGAAACCCAAACAAATTATATGTGCTTGAAGGAAGAAATTCTTGCAAATGTGTGGAGGATTCAGGCTCAGAGTATAATAATATTATGCCCATTGTAG
>APFE030198496.1:114585-129556 GCA_000404065.3 Pinus taeda | reverse complement strand
CCTCCCTACAATGCCCATTGTTTCCTTACACAAAGAGAACTTCTTAGTGGTCAAAGACTTTATCAATGCAGTTGTATTATTCTTTTAAGTGTCCACCTTGACGAGCAACACCTTTTTGTCCTCAACCATATCCCTCACAAAGTCATACTAAACATCAATGTACTTTGTCTTTGAATGATAAGCATGATTCTTTGCCAAGAAAATTGCACTTTTTCTATCATAGTATATCATTATAGCTTGTTGTCCTATCCCCATTCTTGGACACAATCTCTACAACCAAACTGCTTCCTTGCGTAGATGAGTGGTTGCCATGTATTATGCCTCTATAGTTGAAAGCGCCACTACAGTCTCTCTTATTCATCCAACTGACTTTACCTCCAAATATCTCAAACACATACCTACTTGTAGATCCTCTCTAATCCAGATCTCTAGCCTAGTCTACATCAACAAAGCCATGGATGTCCAAAACTCTGCCCAGTACTAGTCTTCCTTGTTCGCACAAACCATAATCACTAGTTCTGCATAAATACCTAAAAACCTTCTTCACTCATGTCCAATGCTCCTTCCCCGGTAGCCCCAAGAGTTAGCTCAATCGGTGAGATCAAGTGCCTCACCAGTGGGAGGTCACAGGGTCGAATCCCGAAAGCTCTTGGGGTTAGGTCAATAAATAGGCCGACGGGTGTTGATGCCCTTTCGGTGGCATCCACTCAGTGTTAAAAAACCCTGTACGTAGTCGCTATCCACTAACCCTGGTATACGTGAACCAGTAAGTGGAAAAAAAAATACTCCTTCCCTGATTTTGACATAAAACTGCTCAATACTCCCACTACATGTGCAATGTCTATTCTAATACATACCATTTCATAAATCAGATTAATGACTACATTTTCATATGGAACATGGGGCATGTCCTCTTCCGCTTCTTATGTCTTGGGACACTATTCAACAGATCATTTTACGCCTACATGAATAAGAACCTCCACCGATTTACTATCCTGCATAATTAACCTCTGAAGTATTTTCTGAACATACTTCCTCTGGTTTAACTAGAGCTTCCTCTTTTCCTGATCTCATTTAATTTCCGTGTCCAAAATATAGTTTGCAACACCAATATATTTCACGTCAAATTTGGAGGACAATAGGGTCCTCAAATCCTCTAAAATTTCTTTGTCATTTACAACCAGCAACATATCATCCAGATACAAGGCCAGATAAATAACATGGTCACCAATTAATTTAAAATACATGCAATGAACTCCTTTGCTTCTAGTGAAGCCAAGTCCCCGTATAAATGTATCAATTTTTTGATACCACATCCTTGGTGACTCTTTTAACCCATACAAAGACTTTTTAACGTGCATACCAGTTCTTTCTTACCCTTCACCGCAAAGCCTTCAGGTTGCTTCATGTAGATATCTTCTTCCCCATCCCCATGAAGAAATGATGTCTTCAAATCCACCTTTTCTACCTGAAAATCAAAAGCAACAATAAAAAACAAAAGTAATCTAATAAAAGATACATTGGCAACAAGAGAAAAAAATATCAACAAAATCAATTCCCGACACCTCAGAAAAACCTTTTTCTATGAACCGAGCTTTGTATTTCTCCATCTTGCCTTCTACTTTCATCTTCTTCATAAACACCTATTTTCTTCCAATGGGTTTCCTTCCATTGGGAAATTGCACTAGATACCACGCCTCATTTTTGTGCAAATATTCCATTTCAACAACCATGGCCTCTTTCTAGAGCTTGCCATCCTCTAAATCTACTATTTCCCTCACATTTATGGGATCATCATCTTGCTTCCTTCATTCCTGAACTAATCTTCTCATAGCTAGAGTTTGTGTCTCTTCGTCTTCTAATTCCTCTTCTGTTGTAGAGTTTGATTCTTCCTCCTTTAGTTCAAAATCTATGTTCTCAGGTTCCTCTGGTAGGACTTCATGTTTAATAACGTATTTCACCTCTCTAAACACCACATCTCAGCTATACGTAACCTTCCTTGTTTCTGGGTTTCAAATGTTATAATGTTTTAAACCATCCTTATACCTAATAAAGATGCACCTTTCAGATTTACTATGCAACCATGTTCTTTTCTCCTTTGGAACATGTGCATATGCATCACATCCACATACCCTAAGATGTGAAAGAGATGGTTTCTTACCAGTCCATAAGTCTTATGGATTCTTATCCTCCAATGCCAATGAAGGTGATTTGTTGACCACGTAACATGCAATCTCCATCACCTCTACCCATAATTCTTGTCCTAACCCAACACCACTAAGCATGCTTCTTGCATTTTCCATCAACGTCGTGTTCATTCTTTCTACAACTCCATTTTGTTGACGTGTGTACGGAGTAGTCTTCTACCGTGTTATACCACACTTCTTACAAAACTCTTCAAATTCCTTCTTACAAAACTCTCCACCGTTATCTGTCCTCAACACCTTTATCTTCTTTTTTGTCTAGTTTTCTACCTAAGCCTTAAATTATTTAAACCTGTCAAAGACTTCAGATTTCTTCTGGAGGAAATATATCCATGTATTCCTTGACAATTCATCTATAAAGGATACATAGTACACATGCTTACCCAGTGACGAAACTCACACAGGTCCAAATACATCACCCTGAACAAGCTCTAATATTTTTTTCACCCTCTTAGCACAAGAGGGGAAACTCATCCAATTCTTCTTCCCATATACATAATTTTCACAGAAATCAAAATCTAGACATAAATTAGACATACCTTATACCATACCATTACGATGAAGTACTCGGTAGCCCTTCCCTCTAATATGTCCAATCCTTTGATGCCATAGCATGGTATTTTCTCCAGATACCATTAGATTTTTTTCTCCACTCTTAGGAACCACAAAATTGTTGCACCCATAAATAACAGTGCTACCCTAAAGCCTTTACAAAGTTCCAATCCGAATTTCTGCACCAATACTAGTGCTTCCTAAACCATCTTGTAGTGTCTTTCTCAAACACTATTTTTACACCTGCATCATCCATCTTGCTTATAAAAATAAGATTTGTGGCCAATGTAGGAATACGGAGAACACCAGAAAGTCTTCTAAGCCTTACACCTTAGAAATTCAATTTTACTTTTCCACGATATATGATTCTAGCCTTCCTATCATCCCCTACGAATATTTCATGACCATTATATTTATCATACTCAGAGAACAACTATCTTTGGGGAGTGAAGTGAAAGGAGGCATCTGAGTCAATCAACCATGCCTCATGGTCTACATGTGTAATTGAAGAAGAAGCCAAGTACACATCCACACCTTCATGTGAGGTGGTTTTTTTCTTTTGTAGAAGAGAAATCATAAGATCCCTTTTCTTTCTTAGGAACTTTATATTTATTGTCCCTTTTGAAGTGCCCTTCATTTCCACATTTCCAGCACACCTTTAGCAATTTTATTGGATATTTAGATATCCCTTTAGATTTAGATCTCCCACTCGAGGAATTATTTTTGTTTCTGTTATGGGACCGTCCTCGTATAGATAAGACATAACCAATATAGCCCTCCATATTTTTCCATCTCATCTCCTCTAATAGAAAGGATGAGACTATTTCATCAAACTAGAAGGTCATTGCATTGCTACCTACTGCAACAACGAGACTATCCCAAGAATCTGGTAGAGAACACAAAAAATAATGCACTTATCTTCATATGAAATTTTGGGATGAATAGATAATAATTATCTTACCATAATATTAAAGGTATTCCAATTCTCTGTCACTAAGTGTCCATCTTTCATCCTTGGGTTATATTGGTTTTTTCATAGGAACAATTTATTCAATAGAGACTTAGATTGGTAGAAAGTCCCTAACTTGTCCCACAAAGCCTTTGTCGAAGCTTGAAGTGATACATTCATCAATACTGAATTTGAGACACACAATCGTATTGTGTTATTTTTTTTCTAATCCAACTTATCTCAGTCTTCGACTAACATTCTTGTTGGTTTAGCACCCACACCTACAGCAATCCAATAATCTTTATCCACTAGCAGATCCTCGATATTGAGTTTCCACAACTAATAAATCTGACCATTAAATTTCTAAGTATCTATCTTTCGACAACTCGCCATCGTATTTGAACACAAAAATCGATTGTGTAGATCTCCCACTGAGTAGGGTCTATGAAAGACCCGAGAAAAGACCCTAAGTAGTAAAGGCATCCCCTTGAAGTCAAAACAATTTTGATACCAATGTAGGTTTTAACCCTATATAGAAATTACTAGAAAACAAATTCCTAAAAGTAGAAAATAAACAATGATAAGAGGATAAAATAGAAAACAAATATACAGTGAGATTTTCCCCTGGATCCTAAAACTAACACTACCATATTGATTTTTTATTATATTCATTTCATTGTTACAATACACATATATACATACCGAAGAATCCATAAATCCCAATACATTAACCCTGTATTAGAACATAACCATAGTTCCCTTGACCAGATCTACAAAATACCATGGACAAAAACCATCATGCCCAAAAAAATGGGCAAAATCCCTGAACAAAACCATAGGTAGGTCAACTTACCAAATATAGCATCAACTAATAAAATTATTGGGGTGTTGTGCCAGACTCCGTGCAAATGGGCTACTACCCTCCTGCAAACCCGTCAACAGGGACGGCTACGGCCCCCCTTGAGACCCCCTTGCTGTGCCTAGTGAAAAGTAGAGGTTGAATGGTCATGGAAACGATACAACACATAACTATGGTTTCAATGATTGACTGATTTTTTGCAGTGATTAGTTTCAATTCTAATATTTGGTATTGGGCTTAAATGATGATAATGGGTCCAATCTGAAAATTTCATGAAACGTGGCCTACAAGTTGTGATGATTTATAGCAGGTGGATCTAGTGTGAAAATTTATGAAACATGGTCCACAGAGGTGTTGAGGGTTGAGACCTTCAGTTGGGTGTCGATAAATGAGATCAGGGGGTTGGAACTCCCTTAAAGTGGGTGCTAGAGAATGAGAGAAGGTTGTAGGCTTCTACAGGTGGGTTCCTATGTGCTATTGTGGCTTTGCACCAGTACAAGGTTATAAGAATTTTTTATTTATAATGAAAAGAAGGTAGAGACGACAACAATAGTGGTTTTTTCCCACACTGGTTTTCCACCTAAAATCATGGTGTTCATCTGTCTTTCTTATGTGTGATGGTTTATTTTGTTCTTACCGCACATGGTTACAGTTTAATTAATTCTAAATGATGTACTGATACAGTGATTCAAGTCAAACATACCATGAATTTATTGGAAAGTAAATTTACTAGATATATGCTAGTTGTATACATAATAGTCATGCATATACACAACTTTTTCAGTAAAGTCACATACAAAAATATTAGTAAGAAAAGAAATATTTAAGTGGCTTTTAAATATTGATTCACCCCTCCCTCACAATATTTTTCCCAACAATTTGTATCATAGTAGGTCCTTCGAAAGAAGCTTGATTGCTTGGAGAAAGATTCATCAAGATGATAAATCAAGAGGGGACATCATCTGTCATGCCACCATTGTTCAAAAAAACCAATCTAGTTTTCTAGAAGGTGAGAACAAGAGATTACTCACAGTCACTTGGGGTAGATGTATGGGGAATCATTGAAGAAGGCTATGAACATCCATACTCCATTCCCATAGATGAAGAAGAAAAATAAGAAGTATGAGACCAATGAAAAGTCTATAAATTCTCTGTTAGGACGCTTGTGAGAATCATAATTTGTCAAAGTCATTCACTTGACTACAAAAAAGGCTATATGGTACAAGATCACCCAAAGCTATGAAGGTGACACCAAGGTAAAAGGTGCCAAAATTCAAACTCTTAGAATTCAATATGAAGCTCTCATAATGCAAAATGAAGTATCACAAGTTTCTTTCTTAGGGTAGATGAGATTGTGAATTCTATGAGAAATCTTGGTGAAGAAATAAAAGAATCATCGCTCATTGAAAAAGATAGCATGGTATCTAACTCCTAAATTCGATTAAAAAGTTTCTTTCGTAGAAGAAATGCAATCATATTGTTGTACAACTGAATTGGATTTTAAAAACCTATGAAATGAGAAATGTGAGTCCCTCAAATATCATAGAAGATGCATTCAAACCTACTGCAAAAGGAAAAGAAAACGAAGAATCAAGTTATGTATTCGAAGAAGAAGAGGCAAACTTCGTAAAGAAAGTCCAAGTTGGTATTGAAAGATTTAAGGGCAAGATTTCCTTCAAATGTTTTTCTTTTGGTAGAGTTCGCCATTATCTTCTAAGTGTCCCTATAGATAAAATCATGAGAAAAGAAAACAAGATAAAAAAATAAATAAGAGAAGGTCTGAAAACAAGAGAATTTTTTATACACATGACGATAGTGATGGTCTTTCAAATGGTGAAGAATGTGAGTTTGATCAAGAATGTCAATTACTTATGTCATTTAAAGATAGAAGCAGTAATGAGTCTGTTGCTCTATAAGAAAAGGATATATTTATTGAAAATTTTGACAGTGATATATTAGATGCAGTGACAGTTACACATGTCATGAAATATTGAATTTTGGGAACACCCTGATTTCCATTAATCAAGAATTAAGAAGATGGTAACAAAGAAATATCACGTATGGGATTTATTTCTAACCATGGTCCATTTCATTGTTTATGAAATAATGATAGTGATCATGACACTGAATCAACTTAACTTGCACTCATGGGTAAAAGTGAAATAAAACACTCCAAAGAAAAATCAAATCAATAAATGTTGCCTCTAAAAGTAGAAGATCAAGGCATGCGAAAAACAATGATCAATGTAGATGTGCTTATGATAAGAAAACATAACTATCATCAACGGAAATAAAAGATGCAGTTTAATCTATTCAACTGTGATGTCTCTAGTATGTAATAGCTACACTAAGATTCCTCCATCAGATCAATAAGTGTAGAAGAACAGTAAGGCCTTGAGTGACACCTTTTGTAGCATACCCAATTCAACATTAAATATGGTTATGCATTATACAACTACAAAGAAACTATGGGATAAGATACAAGAAATCCATGAAGAAATACCAAAGGAAGATTCCTCTTCAAGGGAACTTCTAGGTAATCTTATGTCTAACAATGTGTCAACAAATGAACATGATAACAAGACAACCTTTGTTATGTCATATGGACTTGATGATTTAGAGGAAGACAGGTTAGGAGAAACTTTTGATCTTAGAACAAAACCTTATCTTGCTTTGAAAAAGATGGTTAATATTAAAGATAAGTTGCAGGGATATCATAAAAAGGATCATATTAAATCAATAAATGTTGCTATGGAGTCTAAACAATATTGTGAATGCCTTGAAGTTGATATCATCTCTCTAAGAGAAAATATCGAAAAATTAGATAAGTGGAATGAAGAACTACTCCAATCATTTGAAGAATAGGAAAATGGGTTGAAAGATGAGAGTCTCAAATTAAAAGAGCAAGTGGAAAAAGGAAGAAGGGTTGAAGAATGTATGATGAAGCATGCTCTATAAAAGGAAAAGAAATATCAAAGTATGTAGGTTCAGGTAAACATCGTAAAAGGTAGATTAGAAGAAAAATATAAAGATTTTTTATTTCAAGATAGTACTAAGATTTTGGATAATATTCCTAGTAGTTAAAGGTCTCTCGCCATAAAATTTGATCTTGGCTTCCATGAAACTATTGAAGGAGAATCTGGTTCACAAGATCAGGCAAGGAATTTAAAAGGTTACAATGCAAAACCTGAAATGCTCAACAAAGAGATAAGAGGTCAACCTAATCAAAAATCAAGGAAAGTGAATCTTTGAAGAAAATTGTTTACTCCTAATGCTTTTTTTTTATTGATAAGTGGGTGAATCCTGAAAATCACTCTTACCCTGTGGCTGAGAGGCTATAACTTAGGGGCATCTAAGTTGTCAAAGTCACCTCGGGATCACACCCGGCCTGAGCTACACCAGCAGAAACCATGCTGGATTTTTGGTATCAGTGAGACTAGAACTAGTGACCTTTGCTTAAGGAGCGCCTTAATAGCGTGCTCCCTCACCCACTATTCTACATCTCTTTGATGTTTATTCCTAATGTTAATCGATTCTCTCCTATGATAAATTAAGGTTGAATGCTTTATATGTCATAATTAGGGACATGTTGCGGCTAATTGTAGAAGTAAACAGTTTCAATGGCAAGCAAATAACCACTTCACAGAAAGATCATCAACTTCCAAGTACTTAGGATTCTTTAAAGGATATTGTTTTGCTTGAAATGTACTTGGTAACAAATCTATTAATTTCAATAGAAGGAATATGAAACAAAAATATTATTATTCCTCTACTCATATAAGATGTTATGCTTGTAACAAGTTTGGGCATATAGAAAATGAATGCAGGAACAAATCTATGGATCACCTAACACAACATAGCAAACAAATAGATAAACATATTTATGTCAAAAGACCTGAAAAGGGTAGTTCCATCAACATTTCTCATAATAAGCATAATTAAGAAGAACATATAAGGTGTCGTCTTTCTCTCTACTCATTTGAAGAAGAAGATGAATGATACATAAATAATAGACTCTCTCATCAAATGACTGGAGATAAGAGCAAGATGGAGTATCTCAAGAAAAACTAATATGGTAATATTATTGTTATAAATAATGCTCCAGCAAACGTTTTGGGAAAAGGTAGAGCAATAATTAATAAATATAGAGGAGTAGTTAACACTTTATTAGTTCATGGGCTAAAGTAGAATATTCTAGGTGTAGGTTAAATCGCAAATAAAGGGAATATAATTGTGTTTACATCGACCAAGTGCAAGGTTATAGATGAAGAAATGGGAAATGTTATTATAATAGGATATAGAAACCCAAAAAAATTATATGTGCTTGAAGGAAGAAATTCTTGCAAATGTGTGGAGGATTCAGGCTCAGAGTATAATAATATTATGCCCATTGTAGTCCAGTATATTTAAAAGAATACTTCTAACAATTACTTAAGAAGTGATGTGAGGTACATGACCTCATAAGAGTTGAATATTATTATCACATCCTCAATATTAGTGATCTATAATATCAAGGGGAGCAATACATGTTTTGTCTTAAAGATGATTCCCAAGACTGTTTCCATATTCATGTTTCTTGTATTATTCACAATGAGTCTCAAGCAGTAACAATGAATAGGTACAAACAATACAAGCTCAGGGGGAGATGAAGTTGTGAAGTTTCAGTATTTTACTTTCTGTATCAAGATCCTATGAAGACAAGTCACATACATATGAGAGTTTTGATCTAATCACTCGTGCATGTTTTGATATGATGAAGAAACGTTGGGATAGACTCAGGAAAAGGCTCTAGTATGCTTCAAATAATTATTATTTTGCTTTCTAGTTTCGATGATTGATTATTACAGTTTGTTGATGGTATTTATAAGTGGTTTTGGATTTTATAAGTTTCTGATGCATTGATGGATAACCAAGTGATGCAGATACTTTGATGTCCTTACTGATATCTGAGATTATATGATTAGACCTAATAGTGAATAGTTGGCACAACTTCAGGGGGGAGCATTGGCTATGCTTCTAATTAGGCATTTTTGGCATTATGTTTTCTTTAGAATTCCTTGGTACATAATGATGCTTATCAATGGTGATGTTGGTTATGTTGTTGAAGTTCTTGAATAATGATGCATGAGTTGCTAATTATGGTTGAAGCTTATTAGATGTGGGATGAAAGAAAACTCTATGATATGTTGGGAAGATGTAGACCTTGCTATCATTATTTGATGATCATTTTGTTTTCATGGATGATGCTTATGTGATTACACAAGCTACATGGTATGATGGAAATGGTTTTTTGAATATATGGTTATTCATATTTTACTTCTATATATATTGGTTCATACTTAGAGACATTGCATGAAAACATATGTTTCTTTGATGAACATTGATTGAGGCTATTCCTACAAAGGGAAAGAGAAAGTTAGCCTTGATGAGGTCAAAATGATGAGTTGATAAGAAGATATCTATGAAAAATCTTATGTTGCATACTTGGTCACAGGTTGATCATATTGAAAATACATTGTCTTATATTGCATATTGATGATATCTATGGTACATATCCTACAGAGTATATGATGGTTGTTGAAGAATATCTTGGTCTTGTTACCTCACTATAGAGGTATTTTGTTAGGGTTATAAATGTCATATATGCTCCTTGATGTAAAGGTCATGTAAAGACGTATGATGTAATAATTGTAATATTCACTCATGGTTGAACTATTAAGGTCAAACCAATTATGAATGTAATCCCATTTTGGATGGTTGATGTAATAATGAAGTCAAATATGTAACCCCACTATGATTTCATGATTACTGTAAGTTTGTGTCCTTGGTGATAGAAGAATTCATAGAGTCATGTACTTCATTGAAAATATTTAAGAAGTTTTAGCATGTGGTCGAAGGGTGCATTCTTAGTATATAGTGAAGATCAATAATGCTCATGTCACTACAAGGAAAGAGAAGCCTTCATTCAACATTTGTCAGTCCTTTGCCCTTGATGTCAAAGGGGGAGAGTAACTTGATTTTTGAGTAGAAATTAAGTCCAAAGGGGGAGATTGTGTGCATTATGACTAATGTGTTATCCTTGATGGCAACCTACTTGATTAGTTGTCTTTTGATGGGAACCTACATAATAAACATGTCAACATGACGGTAGAAGGGCAAGTATTCAGGTTAGTACAGTGACAAAAAGATTGGAACATTGAATATCATTTTAGAGACAGAGGAATGATAATGGTAAAGTTTGAAGAAGTATGCACAGGTTGTATGAAGCAAAGTCATGTACATACATAGGTATGGTGAAGTAATGTTGGCTATACATAGGTTCTATGAAGCAAAGTTGAGTACATAGATAGGTTTGGTGAAGAAAAGTCATGTATATGTAGGTTATGGGAAGAAAAGCCACTTAAACATGCTGATATGAAGAAGAAAAGGTGCATAAAGTTTCTGCACCATTGTATTCTGAATACCAAGGGTCTTTACCATGGTATTAACCCATAATATTGAGCCCAGCAATGCATATTTGATCCCGTTAAGGAATACCATCAACATTAGTGTGGTTGTCAATTGTGGTATTGGATAAGGCCTAAGTTATATCAAGAGAAGGAGATCAAAGTACTTAGGTGTGCAAGTAATGAATATTTCAGGAGCAGATAGATTTGATGCAAGTGTGCATGTAATGGGCTATAAATGATTTGTTTGGTGTGAAACTACTTATGCATCAAAGAATTTGATGATGGACCAGATCCAATAGATATGAAATGACTATGTATTGAATAATATTCTTATGGGTTGATTTGATCTTTGATGATAATTTTTGGATGTGTTAGTATACTGTGTATGCTGAGATATGGGTATGTTGAAACTTATGTTGTGCAGCAAAGGTTTGTGTCAATTATTGCAAATCTATACATGGTTATGATAACCTAAAATACCCATACATAAATGAGTTTAATGCGATTAAGTCGTGTATTGCTTCAAATATGTACGCGGGTTTGATTCCTAAAAAGCGTGTATAGATGCGAAAGTGTTTTGAGGAAAATGAGCATATAAGCTAGGGTTGTACATAATAAAATGTCTAATCAGTCTAATCAGTCCTTTTGTGTTTCTATGATATATCAATTACTTGATGATCTGGGATTAATAGTGATGTTTGAATATGAATTTATTGAGTATTGATATATTGAAGAGTGATGATGCTACTAGTTGTATGCCATTGAACATCCCTGATCATTTTATGATTATTTGGAAATGATATAGCAGTTCTCTGTGTGAATCAAAATTTATTTCAAAATGGCAGTGATTCAAGTTTAGGGTTCAAAATTTTCAAATATGCATTCAGTTATGCTTCAAGGAAATCATGTATAGATGTGGGTTTGCTAAAGTAAAGTTCCATATATATTCTGACATTTTCTTTATCAATGTTTTTTAGATGGCTTAGTGACTTGATGTAGTGTTTAGGTTCAGTGCTAGTGTTCTAGTTATAATGATCTAACTACTTTGATTGTTTGAGAATAAGTTAATTTATTTGTGTCTCAATTGGTAGAGTGATTGGTTGATTCAGTGGGTTCAATGATTGAATGATTTTTCGCATCAATTAGTTTCAGTTTTGATATTTGGTATTAGGCTTAAATGATGATAGTGGGTCCAATATGAAAATTTGATGAAACGTGGCCTACCAGTTGTGATGATTTATTTCAAGTGGATTGAGTGTGAAAAGCTATGAAATCTGGTCCAAGGAGGTGTTGAGGGTTGGAGACTTCAATGAAGAAGTCAAAGCTTCCTTCAAGTGGTAGCTGGTAAATCTGATTAGGCAGTTGGATCTCACTTCCGGTGGGTGTCAGTAAATGAGATTAGTGGGTTGGAGATCCCTTCCAATGGGTGTTGGAGAATGAGAGAAGGTTGTAGCCTTTTATAGGTGGGTGCTTCTGTTCTGTTATGAGTTTGTGCTATTACAAGATTGTAAAAAGTTTTTATTTATAATAAAAAGAAGACAGAGACAACAACAACAGTGGTTTTTCCCCACATTGGTTTTCCACCTAAAATATTGGTGTCCATGTGTGACGGTTTATTTTTTTCTTACTGTATAATTTTACTATTTAATTAATGCTAAATGATTCACTGATACACTAATTCAATTTAAACATATGATGAATTATCTACAAAGTAAATTTACTGGATATACACTTGTTGTCTACATAAAAATCATGTATATATGTAGGTTTCCTTCAATACAGTCACATATAGAATTATAAGTAAGGAAAGAAAAAACTAAGTGAGTTTTAAATACTGATTCACCCTTCCCCCTTTCAGTATTTTTCCCAAAAGCTATAAATTCCTATGGGTGAGTAGGTGGAGGTACTTTGAGCTGTCAATTCATGTGGTGTGAATCAGGTGGAGACACCATGGGATCTAGACTCATGTACTATTTTATTGGTGGAGATATTTTGTGCTCTGAATTCCAACAAGGTATTATAGGTAGAACATATTTTGCTCTGAATACCTAAAGTGTTTAGTGGGTGGGGACGTCATGTGGTCTGCACTCCTGTTTGTCATGTGGAGATGTTGTGGGCTTTGGATTCCCATGTGATTTGTTTAACTAGAATGGAATGGATATCGATCAAGCACTTAACTCATTGAACTCTGAATCTTACTCAACATTCGTTAGCTAGAAGAAATATTGCAGTGTAGATGGCTTATAGTTGGATGTAGAATTGAAATCCCTCCCTTAGTTAGAAGTATTAGCTATATATATAATATTAATTATATATTAGTTATTATCAAATATATTATATGTATATAAAGATATATATATATATCATATATAAGTAGAGTTTCTTGTACTTATGTGGATTTTCAATAATGAATGATGGTGTTATGTTTAGGACAAATAAATATATCAATGTTATCATTGGAGGAATGGGTTACTTCTAGTTATATACAATGTGATTCATTTATTAATGTTCACGTATTTTTGAAGGGATTATAGAGCCCACATTTGCTAATATGTTCTTGAACTCCAAAGATATTTACATGGTCACATATGAATATTAGATATTTTCAGTTATTTTTTATAATGTATAAATTTCATTCTTTGGCATGGCCATGTATGTGTGATTGATAAATATTGTTGATTGTGTTTATGCTGCAATATATGATTTATCAATAGCTCTGATGGTAATATGAAATACGAGAAATAGTGTCGTTGGAGTTGAGTCATAGAGGAACATAACCATGATTTGGATTATTTTTGTGATGTTTAGTGGGAATATTAATAACTGCAATGATGTATTATGGTCAAGATTGATTCTTAGAATGTTAACATGGAATAAGCATTTTATTCCTATGAATGTCAGCATTTTGAGTAACACTAGGTTTCAAGGAAATTTGGGGCCAAGTCCTTGGAATCCTCAAGTTCTAATTCTAAGTGATGGAAAATGGCAAACTTGTATTCATGTCGGATAAGTCGTCAACTAGAATTGCATCTTGGCTATATATGATATTCAGGTTGGTGGATGGATCTGAGAGTTTGGACATCTGGGCCATTTGCACTTGTTCACTTTTGCGAGTGAACCATATTTGAATTAATCATGATGACCGTGAAGGAAGCAATGGAAGAGGTTAAATATAGCTTTGGACCTATTTGGAACTTGAAATCCTCGACACATAATTTTCCCATAGGGTGGATTTCACGTGAATTTCTAAGTGGGGCCTTTTCATAAATGATTGGTATGAAGTGAGATGTTGTCGCTAGATATGGATGTATCTAGGAATCTGAGACATCAGTGGATGGAGACAAAGAATGAATTCTTAGAGCCCCATATTTAGGTTGGGTATGAATATTGTCGAGGAGAAGTGGTCATCTAGATGTATTGAAGAATTTGAGGGGTCTAGGAGGTTTTTCAGGTGATAACTTTGTGTGTAATTGAATATCAGTTAGGGTGGGATAAAATGAAATTCCTTGCATTGTATGAGGGGTTTGTGTTCTATGGGACCATCGTGATAATAAAAAGTGGAAAGTGCCATGGAATAATGGCTACAACTATGTGGATGCCACATAGGTATTGGGGGTGATTTTTCAAGGTTACGTGGCCCACATGTGGTTTCCACATCATAGATACATGTTGGTGTGGTAAGAGTCAATTGGTCATTCTTTAAAAGGGCATAAATTGCAATCTCAGAGTTTGGCTGAGATCAAATTTATATCAAATGAATGTTATTGATGATTTGAATGTGAAGGTGTTGTCGAAAGTTTACAATGTAAACTTTGGTGAAGAAAATTTTTTTTAACCCCACTTCTATAATGAAATCGTGGAGGATGGGTTAGTTGAAAGTAACAACTCCTATCATCTTGTGAAGTCCAAGGGGGTGAGGGGGAGTATTATAGTGTGATACGAGTGTTCCCATGTTCAA